>BGPR01026720.1:10222-21312 GCA_013235015.1 Araneus ventricosus | reverse complement strand
ATTGCTTAAACTTTTGACACGCACTGTATAACAGTTTCTGGATATAAAAATAAATATTTCCGAATTTTCTGCAACAAAAATTACTAAATTATAGACATCTCGTTTTAAAACAATTCCTTCTGCTAATAATTCCATTTTAAAATATTTCTTTATTTTTCACTTCGATGCCTCGCTAACTAATCTACCAAGATCTCTTAAACACAGTTTCAAATATTCCATAACGCTTCTTCCGATAATTAAACACTTAAGAACCAATTCCTTAAATACCGCTACTTACCTCTGAGAGGCCAAGTAATTTTCCACGGATTCTTTCCTATCAACTTCTCGATCCTTTTCACCCGAGGGCTTCTCAGCAACTTGTGGCCCATCGCCTCGTCCTAAGATGGGTATGATTCCCAGTCCCATCGTCGATATGAGAGGGGGTGGCTTGCATTCTTCCTGCCTCTCCACTTTTGAAGGCCACCTGTGCACCCTCTCGTAAGTGCTCTCACCTGAGAAGTCCCCGTGCTTGCCGACCGGGTACCTCCATAATGATTCGATCTTTGGAGTCGTTACGCTGCTGAGAGGGTGCTTGTCGAAAACGTCTGTGTAGGTGGACTGCCGATGGTACCTGAGCCGAGGTTTCGGGGGTGGAGAGTCCAGTGGGCCCTCGACGGAGAGTCTGTCTGGAGGAGGGGAGCAGATTTGTCTCGTTTGCAAAACTGGCCATCGGAATCGATCGGTTGTTTCACTGACAACTGTTGAAGATGAGAGTCAAATTAGCATCCACTTTTCAGGTGGTACAGATACTGTACCAGCAGAAATAATTATATGCGTTGCATTTTCGGCTGGTGCAACTGTTGTACTATTAAATCAATAGGATTTCACTCTTACTACCGAACAATTAACCTGTTTTACCTGTAATCACTCTTTATATTTGCTCTAATATCCTTAAAGATATTCTCAAATCGCACATTTAAATATTATATATAGTATCATCACACATGCGATTATTATATTTCCAGCCGCCTTAGGAGAATAGTTGCTCGCCCGTTATATTAATAACCCGTAACTATATATGCAAAGTGGCGAAATAATTCGGCGAAATCGGTCTACTTGTTAGGCCAGGGGGACTTCTTCAAATTTTCATTTTGATATTTGTCTCAAAAATGAAGGGTGGTGGGAACAGGCGACCATTAATAGCATATCTCGGGGTCCTTAGCTTTCACATGAAACAAAAATTGGTGAAATTGGTACAGTGGTTGAGGTTGGATAACTGGTTCGTTAATTTCGCAAATTATTATAAACGTTGTCAAGGAACTGAACGAAGTTGTCTTCAGAGTGCAGAAGTCGGCTAACGCCAAGCCAAAAGTGATTCACATTAATCAGCTAGCTCCATACCGGGCTATTCGTAATTGTTATATGTAATGAAACTGCCGGGACGTCAGTCTCTGAAGAGGGGAGAAGTGCTTCGAACGTAGAAAGTCGCTTCCCAGCAATGTTAGTCTTATGGTTGGGAAAAGAGTTCTATAGGGGTATGTATGGGAACATAGGAGGAATGGAGCCATTGATCCTCTACCTTGGTGATAGTTTTGGCGACTTTGGCAACAACATGTAGGATCTCAAAAATATTAGAATTTTCCTGATGCCTTTTTTAGGGGCCGAGATCCGGATTTATCCGGATCATTCCATGTGACATCACGGCCTGTAAGGAAGATTATAAATAGTCCGCGCACGGATCACAGAGTGTGTGTTGATCGACTGCGTTCGCCTTTGGAATGCGAACATCTTTGGAATTTCTATTTGAATTTTTATCCACTGTGCGAATTTAGAAGCTGTCAGACGCCAAGCGGTATTAAAAGTGCTGTTGCTGTTTGCATTAGTGAATTGCTGTCTGATTGTGTTGCTAATCTGTGCAAGTGCTGTTTATCCTGTTACCTGCGCTTCGTGTTTTCCGAAATATTTGAGAACAAAGCGACTTTCTCCATCATCCTGCTTGTTGGACTGTTTCCTCCGTACACACACCAGGACGATTTTTGTAATAATATATAAATTCGCTTAAGTCTGTACAGATGCTGTAACAGCAGAAATATACGGAAGGTTCAGAGTGAAAGTAAACCATGTCCGTGAGATTCATTTCTGAGAAAGCAGAACTCAAAGTTGATAAGCTGCACTTGAAATAACAGTAGAATTCTAAGTATTAACACTGCCTGGTGGACATAAATTGAAATAAGGACATTAATCATTCTTACACAGAAAATATAGGTACAGCTTTGATATACAGTACCAATAGAGATATTTCGTTATTTGTCGACTTTTTTATTGTGTAAACCATTGTACGATGTTTCTCTATGTTCGCTGCAAACATTCGCCATGTTTGTTTATGCAACACAGTCGCCAAATAACAAAATATTTATGGAATGAAAAGGCGGATTTTATCGCAAAATTAGTCATCGAACATAGCCCATACATTAACTGGATTGCATCAGAGGATATTCTTTCCCATATGAAGCACAAGAACTTCAGGAAATTACAGAGATAGTAAATATTATGAAGAACTTGGAGAAATCCCAGACATCAGATCCATTTTCAAATGGACAAAGAACAGAAGAGAAGACATAATTTGCGCCAGAATTTTTAGTAAAACATTAATAATCCTAGGCCTTTTGAATAAATTTAATCTTTCAGACATTCAAATGTGTAATGCAAGCAACGTTTTGAAAAATCTGGATCATATTTTACTTCACTGATCTAGGTATTCAATCATTCGTGGTCATCTCTGGAACAAACTTGGACTTGTTTCTTCAGAAACCTAGAGATTTAAGGAACTCACAAGCAAAGTCTTTGAAAATAAACAGAACTTTCATATTTTCTTCAAGAACCTGAATTTTTTTACATATTTTGATTTGAATCTTTTGTGAATGCGGGAATGATAGCCTTTGCAGCTAAAAATCCCCCCAAACCCCTCAAATCCATCCATCAATCAAAAATAAATAATGCCAGTAATGCCGTAGATAAAAGCTGTTCCAAAATAAAATATTTCTGCACTATCATGGGAGTGTTAGCGTTAATTGTACAGAACATCGACTTGGTACACCTTAACTCTAAACGGTCCATATGCCTTGCCCGTTTCGGCTGGTGCAACGGTTGTATGTACATTAAATTAATAGAATTTCAGTCTTATTACGCAACAGTTAATCTTAAATCACTCATCCTTAAAATCACCCTTTAAATTTTCTCTAATCACACTTTTTACTAATATGTCATATTGGTGAATGAGCATATTATAAAATCACACAGGCGATAATTATATTTATTGCTAATAAGGGTAGACAATAAAAAATAGTCCCAGTGCGGGTTGATGTTGGACATAGATCTTATTCCCCAATAAACTGAAGAAAACGAAACTCACTTTTCTGCTTTATCACAAGTATTCCTCTTTTAAATGGATTATTTAAGATTTATCCAACCTTAATTTGAAGTTAACGACAGAATTTTATGATAAAGAGATTTTCAAAGCTAGGCAAAAACAGTTACAACTTTTTTTGAATACCTCAAATGCAATCGCTGGCAAGCATTAATCGTTGGTTCAAAATGTATCCTGCTTTAACTAAAGGAAAAGTCCTAAAGTTAATTAACCATATCTGGCTTTTATGCCATTAAATCAGAACAGACAAAACCTAAAGAATACTTATTGGGAAAGTAATTTTCTGTTAATTGACAAGTATGAAGTTGGCGATTTTCACTAAATGTAAGTATTGGCGGAAAATAAGACTAAATGGATGGGACGCTACATCTTTGCTACTAATAAAAGAGAATGTGTGTGTTTGTGTGTTGGAGCTCTACAAGACAGACCGCTTGACCTAGAGCTACGAAATTTGGCACAAACTTACTTTGGAGGGTGGGGTTGTGCACCTCGGAGCCCTTTTTCTGAAATTTTAATTAATTAAATACTAAGGAAAGTTTTGGCGTTTTTCCTTAATAACATCCGAACAGATGTAAAATGTAATGTAAAAATCTCTTTTTCACACCATCTGAAAGTGCAAAATATTACTTTTTCAATGATATCAATTTAAATGCCGTGAAATGTTCTCTCTAATTTCAATAAATTTTTAAAAATATTTTTTGGCATAATTTACAACAATACTTTTCATTGTTTCTAGGTAATTCAAACTGTTTTCATTGTTTAAACAAATATTTAATTGCGTATTTCTCTTTCATTGTTGAAAGCTGAGTTAATATCCTAATACATTTTGCTTTCATATTTCATTTCATCAAATTTTATGAGGAATCTGCAAACCAAGCTCATTTAGATATTAGGTATTTGAAGAAATATATTCAATAAGCAGAATGATTTTGACTGCTATATTTTTCATTCTTTTTTTAGCATGCTTTAATTCAACAAGCATGCTGCTGGCCATAAAATACGTTGCGACATTTTAATGTTGAAATCAAATGTATATTCTGCAAGAGGAGTAAGAAAGTGAAGATGGCGCTGACTACCTGCAATTAGATGGTACATGACATGATGAGTTATTTGACTCCATTAGGGACATTTATGTAGACAATGAACAGAGCAGATGCAAGGCTACTAAAAGAACATAGGATAAATATCTACTACGATCTTTTTACGTTGTTTAGGGAACCATGAATATAAAATGATGCAAGATTCAATTGAAATTATATTCCCGGCGAACAAGCTGGTCGCCGAAGGCGGCTAGTTGTAAAATAAATGGGAAAGAGTTACCGCCAACTTTTAAATTTTTTGTCGCTGCAATTGGAAACTTTGGGTAATAATTTTGACTTTTGTTCTCCTAACGGAAGACTATCGTTTCTTCTCTTGTTGAAGTTGATAGAAAGCTATAATCCCCATCATGGCATATGACAAAATTTTATGTATCTTTCAAAGGTTCCTCATTTTCGGGGTAAATGATCTAAATTCCATTGCATCAGATATTTACTGTATATTTGTGCCTGCTGCTCATTAAAAATGTCTTATTAGATGAAAAACATCACATTGGTGTAACACTTTGTGGAGTGGGATTCTAGTTGTTTTTTCAAGATTCACCATTATGATGTCTTTCCTCAAAAGCCTTCATCTAATTTCAAAAAGACACCTCAATTCAACATATACTCATATAATGTTTGAAATATTGTCAGAAGGAATAGGTGGAATGTTCCAGACCATTTCTTTGCGCCGAAATTTTTCTGTCCAATAAACTCTATGTGGTTGACTGTCTTTACATTTCCAGATTATGGAGTATTTCTGGTTTAGAATGTTAGGAAAAAGACCCGTATCTGCAATTTTGAAAGCAGTAGACTAAAGAGTATTTTCACCGAAGGATTAGCACAATATATTTGAGGAATAATTCCAAATTAATGAAATATTCGATATACCCATTGAAAAAGATAAAAGTGCGATTTACTTACAAATCTTGTGATTTCAATTAGAAAAGTGAGCAAAATCACAATATGATGCAATACAAAAATCTATCTTTAAACAATTAAATTATTCATTTTGAAAAAATTTCTTATATTGGTTGAAATCTAGAAGTCGGAACACCGTCTTCAAATGGCGCCAAGACTCCAACGCTAATGCAAGTATTACTTGCATTAATTCTGGCGACTTGACACCCCAGAAGTGAAGCGATCAAGGTCTTACTTTGGCGATCTGGCAGCGTTTTAAGAGTGTGTACCAACTTCTAGATTTCAACCCTTATATTTTAGCTTGAAAAAAACAACATAATGCACGATTTACCGGTGGAAATTCAGAAGTTGGTACACAGTCTTAAAACGGTGCCAAATCGCCAAAGCAAGACGTTGACTGCTGCATATCATTGGAGCCAAGTTGCCAAAGCCATATGCAAGTATTACATGTATTAGCTTTGGCGACTTGGCTCCATTTTAAGAGTGTGTACCAACTTCTAGATTTCAACAGATTTACCTTAAAAATATTTCTCAAAAGCAGTTGAGGTTGAAATCTAGAATTTGGTACACACTCTTAAAATGACGCCATGTCGCCAAAGCTAATGCAAGTATTACCTGCATTTAGCTTTGGCGACTTGGCATTAATGAAATGCAGCTGTCAACGTCTTGCTTTGGCGATTTGGCTGCGTTTTAAGAGTGTGTACCAACTTCTAGATTTCAACCGCAGTTGATTTGCTTGCATTTAAGATAAATATCATTTACTGGTAAAAACATTTTTCGAATCATTTGGCACTTTTCGATTTATGCGTTTATATGCATATTATAGTATAGACCAATAATGCACTATAAATTTATGCTGAAATATTTACCTGAAGGTAATGGTTGATACCAAGGAGGAGGCTCTAATTCTACAAGCATATGTGAATTAATTCCTGAGTAAAAAGTCCGCTTTGAACAAATAAATGAGTCACTTAATCAGATGAAAATCAGCATATGTACTAGCAAAAAAATATAAATAAATCTAAACTCTAAGCAAGCAAGCTCGAGTACGTTACGCTCGTGTTGTAAGAAATGGACAAGAATTTCCTTTGCACGCAAAGAAAATTTATCGAAACTAAATAAATTGATAAATGTTTACTTCCGGTATAAAAATTGGTCAATTAAATTATCAAAGTCTTACTCAAATGCGCAAAAAGAGTTGAAGAGTTTTTGGAGATTAGATATCGCAATTACTTTGTTATCATGTGTTTTGCTGATTCATAAATTTAAGGAAGGAATTAAACTAACTACCAATTTTAGTCAAACAATAAAATTATTCGTACGCATTTTTTTAACTGCCTCTTTTTGCTACATTTTCAAATGTGTTGCGCTGAAATGAATTATTCATACTTTTGCATTGAACCTGAAAAGAAGAGTAGTGTGTGAATTCTTTTTAATCAATGAATTATCTTCAATTACGTCATAGGTATTGCAGACAATTTCGCTGACATTTGTCAGATAAATATATGCCTAAAAATGAAAATTAACTGTATTTTTATAATTAACAGTACTTTCTAATTGCAAATTCTAGAAGAAATCGCTTACTATTTACAGCTTAAGAAACGATTTCTGTAAAGAAATTGAATTATCCCAATAAATGACAGATTCCCAAAATTGTTTATGCCCCCGATCCAATGAAAATCAAAATAGTTTTCTTCAATCAAAAACATTCGATTTTTACCGTATTTGGCTCTCATATAGTGTACAAATGACTCATTTTTTCACTATTTCTTTAAAGAAAATAAGAAAATGAAATTGTAATAATTACCTAGGAAATTGGAAGGAAAAAGAAAAATATTTATTCTTGCAAGAACTCATTACTAATGCATTATTGAGATTCAAAATCGGAGCAAATTGAATTTGATTCGGAAAGGATTTTAAGGAAATTTAACTGATTTCACAAAAGATATTCAGAGAAATTGTGTAGCATAATTTTCTTTTCCTTCTCCTGTGTAATAAAACCTTTAGAATATTTTATGTTATTTCATTTCCTTTGGATTGGAATCTCCGTAGACAGCTATTACGTGATAAGCTTGATGAACTTATTGGTATAGCTGACAAGTCTTTAAAGCTATAACTTGAATGTCTGCTATTCGGAAATGGACATTCATACTCTAGGATATCACCTAAAATTGGCACATTTCAGTTAATGATATCATTAACTGAAAAAAGTATTTTTAGAAAAACCATGGACCTATAATAGGCGCATCTAAACATGAAAACCGACGTAAAAACTTCTGTGATGTTCCACAAATTATATATTGTCGGATAGGAGGAAAATACATCATCATTTTTCTCTACACAAGATTGCTTTTCTTTCAGCATTGTCATCGAGAAACCTTAAGCATTTTATTTCTTCCGTGGAAAAAGGTATAATCCACATTATCTTTGTGCAATTTCAAAAAGAAATTCCATATCAGAGGGAATAAAAATAGCGTCGAGGAGCAGTTGGAAGTACCACTAGTTCTAAAGTAAATGTTCCAGGAAAAAACTGTGGGAAATATCTAATGGAATGTTAGCTCAAGAAATGATAAATCTTTCTTTTTTAAAGTAACGGAAAATGCTCCGTTGAGTTAACGTATATAAATATAACGAAATGCAATAATCTATTATCTATTTTTTGAAGTGAAGATAATCTTTGAGCTTTATCTGATAGATAACAAAGTTGAGAGAAAAACCTCATACCTATTAACTCTTATTTTGCAAAGAAAAAGAGTTCGACAAAAATTAATACTTGATGATTTTCTCGGTTAGAGATTGGAGAGTTAAAACAGAGTGGAACTCAATTTTCTGACTTCAATAAATGTTTTTCGTAGAGGTTGATATTTATTAAGCTTCGTAGTTTTCCCACATATAAAGAATTATTTTCTTCTATGAATCATTTATTTTGAAATTATGTATTTTAAATTGTTGAGTATAAAAACTTTCTAACATAAAAGATTATGCAGTTTCCAAAAAGTTTAATATCTTCAAATCTAGAATAGAGAGTATTTGAAGTTCTTAACTAGCCGCTTGGTGGTGGGAAGCAGGCGACCATTCATGACATATCTAGACGTCATAAGCTTCCATAAATTGTCGAAATCGGTCTGGTGGTTGATTCTGATGAACTGTCTGAAAGTTTTTACTAAATTTATTTTAAATATATAGATTATTTTTGAAGTAAGAATCATATCTCACGCGTGATTTCATATCTAATTCAATAAAATTAAACCCAAACCTAACATTCAACAAGAATGACAAATAAACATCTTTTCATTTGCCTTTTTTGTAATAACCCAACAAACTTAAATTGTGATTTTCTAAATGATGTGCGTATATTGTGTAATGTCTTCTTTTACTATTTAGGATAAAGGGGAGGTGCTTTCATGGATAAATGTTTCTTCCGATTCTTTTGACACTAATTCTTACCATTAAGACATTTTTTAATACTCATATCATAAATACAAAGGCTTTAATTTCAAGGATCTATATCGCCAACAGGAATCAGAAAAATAAATAGAATTTAGAGAATCTAGTAATTGAGAATGGAATCCAGTCATTTAGAATCGAATCCAGTGATTGAGAATGGAATCCAGTGATTGAGAATGGAATCCGGTGATTGGGAATGGAATCCGGTATTGAGAACGGAATCCAGTGATTGAGAATGGAATCCATTGATTGAATTAATATAGAAGATTTTTTTTTAATTATAGATTTAAAACTGAAAAGTCTTTTTTAATTTTACATGCAAAATTTTCAGAAAGGAACTAATCACATAATGAATAATATAGACGATGAAGCATCAACTGCGAATTTATTTCTTGTAATAAAAGAGAAGAATTAGCTAAGGAAGGCAACAGCAGGAAAGTCAGGTTTTGAAATTATACATTTAAAGTTCATCGTTGTACTAAGTTAGTGTTTTGAAGCAATACGAGGGCTGTTTTGGGACGGACCTCGTAATTTTGAGGCACCGTCGGATGGTGGGGGCGGCGCCTACACGACGGATCGTAAGTGAAATCGGATTTCGAATCTGGAACCTTGCGGACCCGAGGGCAAGGCTCTACCACTACGCCACCGAGGCCTTCATTGTTATATTAAAAACTTGAGTTAGATTCACGCTAAATTGAAATTTGTAGCTTATCTAAGCCGAGTACTGAACTTTTGGTGTATTGTATTAGATGCAATATTTGTATATTATCTTTAAAATGCTTCTAAAGCCGAAAAAAATGGTTTTTACATTTTTAACCAGGGGCGTCGATATATTAGTTCGTTAAAACTTGTAATAGTATTTAAGACTAAAAAAAAAAGATGCACGCAATTTCTTGTTTCAAAAAATTTGAAATGTAGACAGATATTCCGGCTTATTTTAAATTATGCTACTAGCTGTGGTGAAAAGATGTTATAATTTTCACGAATCTTTAATAATCAGCTAAGAGATTTACGTATATGAATTCCAAGAATCAATAAACTGTGGGAAGCATTATGTCAACAATCTTTTAAATCAATTATTAAAAACAGTCCCCACATTCATAAGGAAACAATTTAAGAAAGCTCCAAATTCATTATCTTGCATACTACAGTTACGGATTGTTCGAGACTTTTATTTTCGTAAACTGAATTTAAAGTCTTAAAATAATTATTCAAGGGAATACTTAAATTATTTTTGTATAAATTTTGCTTGTGTTTTAAAAAATATACCTATTAACATGATAATGTTCAAAATTTTCCCGAATTAGGTGATTTTTGTTACTATTTACAGCAGTAACATATATATTTAGCCATTTATTGCGCCGTCTCTTTCATAATTTCGCTATCATGTCACATCAGAGTAAATGAAGTTATCTTTCCCTTTTCAGTTTGTTTAATTAAGCGATCAGAAATTAACCCTCTAAGCGTTTTGCACGTATTTTTCCGTTTCTCGTATTGAGTTCAAAAGCAGGTAATTCATGCTTATATGTATAATTTCTTAAACTACAATGAACAAAATATTCTTAAGACTTCAGAAACTTGATTAAACGGAATAAAGATCCAATTATTGAAAAAGCAAACCGCTCGGAGAATTTCGATAGCTGGGCTAGGGATTCATTATTTCGTCGTGTATCTCAATGTTATTAAGAATTTCATTGGATTATTCAGGTAGATAATTGCAATTAACCCGTTAACATACAATGACATCTCCGACTCGCGCATAGAATTACAGAATTTTTGTTATTTAAATCCGTATTTAAGTTAACGTAACAGTTAGTTTTAAATACAAAATTGACCTGGACACGCTTAAATGTCTCAAGTATCCTTTACTCTCTTCAACAGAGTCACCTTCGGCGACCAGCTTGTTAACCGGGAATATGATTGGAATTGAATCTTGCATCATTTTATATCCATGGTTCTCTTAACAACCCAGGGGAGGCCGGGGCAAGTTTGGTACAGGGGCAAGTTTACACAAAGCTTATATTTCACATACCATTGGTCGGGGGGTGCCACATGTCCTTTCAGGAGAAGTGTCTCGGCCACCATTAATACTCACGGAAGATTGGTCTTGAAAGTAGATCGTGAAGTGGACAACTTTTTCTGATTTTTTTACCATTTTAGTAAATTTTTACCCTTACTTACTGGCATTAATACACGCTAAATTCAATTGAGCGATTTCTGGACTCCAAAAGGGAGCG
>BGPR01026719.1:0-16867 GCA_013235015.1 Araneus ventricosus | reverse complement strand
ACACTAATCGTGGCTAAGTAGATAATTTCTTTTGCCTAAGCAGTCTGGCACAGTTTGTTTTTGGTACGCTATTAGTGAGCTTAAACCAAAACATTTATCCAATGATTCCTTACACGTCTTTGATGGCAAGGAACAAGTTAAATTTTCTTTCTTAATCTTAAAGCTTAGAAAAAGATTTTTCGAAATATTTTTTTATTATTATTGCAGTTGTTTTAGACATAGGGCGTGCACACTAATCGTGGCTCAGTAGTTAATTTCTTTTGCCTAAGCAGTCTGACAGAATTTACTTTTGGTATGCTATTAGTGAGCTTAAACTTAAACACACACACATATTTGACTAATGATTCCTTACACGTCTTTGTCGGCTAAGAACAAGTTAAATTTTCTTTCTTGATCTTAAAGCTTAGAAAAAGATTTTCGGAAATATTTTTTATTATTATTGCAGTTGTTATAGATATATAGGACGTGCACACTATTCGTGGCTCAATCGATAGTTTCTAGACTGTTAGAGATATGTATATAGTTACAATTTTTTAAAAAAAGACTTAAATGATGAAAAAAAGTATGTTTTATGTTATTTGAGTCAATAAGTATACTTCTGAAGGAATTACGTAGTCGAATTATTTATACAGTCCCTCGGTACTATTTAGTAAAATATTCTTGACATAAACAGTCATATCAAACAAAAAAATCCGTTATTCTGGTAATAAAACTACCAAGTTATGATGCTTTGAATACCACTTTTTTAGACAATTTCATTAGCCACTTCGAATCAACGAGGTTGTCGGTGGCTTGAAACAGTAAAATTCAAAGCTTCGTGACTCGTTCAGTTTTACACGTAGAAGAGGAAAACTTTCTTTTCTGTTTGAAATGTTGGTGTGTCAAGAATATTTTTTTCTCAATAGACTGATGGGACCTGGTGTCTGTATAAAACTTTAGGCTTTTTAACTTGTTCAGAAGCATATTGTAACGAAATTGTCTTGTGGGTGTACGTTAATTCAGTCCAATAAGCAGAATGAAAAAAGTAAAGCTCTTTATTTTACAAATATTCCAAGAAAAGAAACGTAGCACAAGTATGAAAACAGCACTTGTAAAAATTCACAACAGAGATTACCAATAAATCCCAACACAACGCTCAAAGGTTTCTTATCAGCTCACCAGCTTGTCTTGCTGATCAAAATCCAACTCACTCTTCTTGGCTTAGGAGCTTTCTTTTATACTTTTTCAACAGAAAGGGACTTCATTACGTAGGGAGTGTTGTAATCGCCAGAAAGTTCATGAAGCCAGTAGAAATAGGTTGAATGTTCGAGATCCTTCTAGAAAATTCCTTTTGTCGCCAAAGTCACCAACTTCGCCACCAAGTCGCCAAAATGGTCGCCAAGATCCCCAAGTTTGACGCCAAGATTAGCATCTCAGAGAAACAACTTTATAACTTTGTAACAATATGCATTGACTCAAACAAGAAATATAATGCATTTGGCCATTTGAAGCATTTTTGCAGGTTGGAAATGTAAACCATTTCTCCAGCGGTTTAGAAATTAACTATTGGACCACGATGAAAGTGGACACCCTCTAAGAAAAGTGAGAATTCATATATTTGGTTCTAACCCGTTCTTAATATAACCCATTATCTCCCTTTCTATGTTCTCAAATTCTCTTTAATTTCAAACTTCTTTCCTTGGAAACAACATCCTATTTGTTGCTCAAAAAATAAAATTGTTTTCTAAACACCGATCACCAACAGACTCTCACAATCGATGCATGGATTGATGTACACAAGTCAAATTCTAAGGCATTTCATAGAGATTTTCAGCAGCATCTTGGGTCTGTCCAATAAATTTTTATCGGGTTCATTGAGACTTTTGTAGATCAATTTTTTAAATATTACCCTGAAAAAAATATGTCTGGAGATCTAGGAAGCCATATTGAGATCTCGCAATTCTATAAATTTTGTCCTCAAAGGTACAAATTTCCAATGAAGTAATTCTGAGATATCTTTCCCTGTTCATATCATGCTTTTAAGTACGGAATGATCCAGTATGAACCCTTTTTGATCAACTGCTCAGTTTCCATCACCATGTTAAATACATGCCAACGAATTCCATATTTGCGTAGTGATGCATGTTCCTCGAAATGTACGCCATGAATCTTGATTTACGACGGCACTCTCTATCTCCTGATTATGATAGTTCAGCAAATACCACCTCCAATTATTTTATTTTTTATTGATTGAATATTTAATTTCAGATTCTTCCCACTACAGGACTTCTGCGATATCTTCCCCTGTTCAAACCATGCCTGTAAGTACGGAATGATACAATGTGATAATCTTTCGAGCAACCGGTCAGTTTCCATTTACGGCTCCATGATGCCAACAAATTGCATATTTGCTTAGTAATGCATGCTGCTCGGAGTGTACGCCGAGATTTTTTATTTACGACGCCGCTTTCTGTCATGAAAGTTCCGCACATAGTGTTAAAAAATCTATTGTTTTTTAAATTCCCTTTATCTATAATTATATTTGTGACAGATATTTTATAATCAACGAATTTCATGCTGATGTACGAATGCATGCTGCTTGAAATGTGCGTCAAGAACTGTAATTTACGACGTCGCTTTCTGTCTTCTGAACATGCCAGTTTCGCACATACCACCTCAAATGATTTCATTTTTGATTGATTGAATGTTTAATTTCAGATTCTTCCACTACAGGACTTCTGCGATATCTCCCCTCTCCATATCATGCCTATAAGTACGGAAAGATACAATGTGACAATCTTTCCATCAATCTGTCAGTTTTCATTTACGGCCCTACGCATGCCAACGAATTGCATATTTGCTTAGTAATGCATGCTGCTCGGAGTGTACGCCGAGATTTTTTTTATTTACGGCGCCGCTTTCTGTCATGCAAGTTCCGCGCATAGCATTAAAAAATCTAGTGTTTTTTAAATCCTCTTTATCTATAATTATATTTGTGACAGATATTTTATAATCAACGAATTTCATGCTGATGTACGGATGCATGCTGCTTGAAATGTGCGTCAAGAACTGTAATTTACGACGTCGCTTTCTGTCTTCTGAACATGCCAGTTTCGCACATACCACCTCAAATGATTTCATTTTTGATTGATTTAATGTTTAATTTCAGATTCTTCCCCTATAGGAATTCTGCGATATCTCCCCTGTCCATATCATGCCTGTAAGCACGGAATGATACAACGTGAACATCTCTCGAGCAACCGGTGAGTTTCATTTCACGGTCCATGCATGCCAATGAATTGCATACAAGGTGTGTGACCAATAAGTAGGTCGAATCACCCCTCAAATCGAAATTGGGAGCAACACGATTATGAACGACACCTTCGTCGTGTTTTATAATGTTCAGTTAACAGTAGTGCATGGTTTCAGGCGCCTGTCAGTATTGGTAAATTTCTTATCGACTGTTGTCTGTGCGATGGTTTTGTGTCCTTGTCACGGAGCAGAAAATCAATTTGAAATTCTTGTACAAATTCGGTAAACCAGTAGGCCAAAGGCGCGCAATGTTGAAGAAGGTGTTCGAAGATAACACAGTTACCTAGAAGACTTTGCACACTCGGTTTAAAAAGTTTATTGATGTGCGTGAAAGCGTCCCCCCACGGCTGATAATGCATAACAACGGGCATAACACGGCATAACAATACTCTTGTAAAGCGGTTTCTGCCTCAACATGAGGTTACTGAATTGTCGCACCCTCTCCCATATTCCCCAGACCTATCACTACCAGACTTTTTCCTGTTTCCTAAACTGAGCTTAAGTGGCTTTAAAAGGGCAAAGATTTACAGACATTATGAACATTGAAATTGCTATGACAAGGGAATTGAAAGCTATACCAGTGGAGGAGTTTTCAAGAACTTTCGACGATTTGTAAACACGTTGTCAGAGGTGAAGAGTATATGACGGGGACTATTTTGACTACTGACGGGGTTGTTGTCATCTTCATATACCTGCTTCAGCATTGCATGACTTTGGCCTGCTGATTTCTTCAATTTGTTTAAGAATTTAATATTTATTTTCTGCTTCGTGAAAAAGCCACAAAACCGCAGAACAGACAACAGTCGATAAAACATTTATCAAGATTCACAAGAGCACGAAACCATGCACTACTGTTAACTGAATATTACATAACACGACGAAGGTGTCGCTGATAATCGGGTTGTTCCCATTTCCGATTTGAGGGGTGATTCACCTTACTTATTGGTTTCACTTTGTATTTTCTTAGTAATACATGCTGCTTGGAGTGAACACAGAACTTTTTTATTTACAACGCCGTTTTCTGTCATGGAAGTTCCGCACATAGCATTAAAATTCTAGTGTTTTTTAAATCCCCTTTATCTACATTTGTATTTGCGACAGATATTTTAGAATTAACGAATTTGATGCTGATATAGCGATGCACGCTGCTTGAATTGTGCGCCAAGAACTGTAATTTATGACATCGGTTTCTGTCTTCTGAACATGCCAATTCCGCACACATCACCTCAAATGATTTCAATTTTTATTGATTGAATTTTTCATTTCAGATTCTTTCACTAAAGGAATTCTGCGACATATTCTCCTTTTTATATCATGCCATTAAGTAAGGAACAATAGAGTGTGAACATCTTTCGAGCGTCTGGTCATTTACCAACCACGGCTCCATATCAAATGCATGCCAACGAAATCTATATTTGCGTAGCGATGCATGCTTCTTGGAGTGTACGCCGTGATTTTTTATTTACGACTCTGCTTTTTGTCACCATTTTCTGCCATGCAAGTTCCACACATAGCATTAAAAAATCTAGTTTTTTAAATAAAATTTATCTATATTTATATTTGTGACAGATATTTTAGAATCAATGAATTTTATGCTGATATAGCGATGCATGCTGCTTGAATTGTACGTCAAGAACTGTAATTTACGACAGTACTTTCTGTCATCTGAACATGCCAGTTCAACACTTACCATTCTTGGTTCCCTCTACCTATTTTTACAGTGAATGCTTCGTTTATATTATTGAACTTCTAAGAAACCAGGTTCTACTATTCCTATATGTAACTAGTACAGTCTTAGTTTCTATGCATAAAAGACACATTTATTCTATTTGGAATTAGAGTCATATATTTCATTTTCAATAAAGCATTGCACAAACAGCAAGAATTTTCACAATGCAAATGATTTCAATGCCAGATCATTTCCTTCTTGATCATTTATTTTTATTTAACATCTGACTTTCATGATTTCTGCTTCTCTAATTGGCAATCGGATCTTCGGAATTTATCTTCTTAACATTTCTTTTTCTGAAAAACTAAAAATATAAAATAAGATTAGAATAGCGGAAGTAGTTTAATGGCATTTATATAAATTTTCTAATTATGTGTGAAGCATTTTGTTTTTCTATTAGACATATGCAGAAACTCTCTGTTTAGTTTATAAAATATATACCTCAAAGCAGAAAAACGTGCCATTCTACATTTTGCTAGGCTCATGGTTGCGGATTGAAAAAAGAATTTAACTTCATGCATTCATTTCTGAAAAAATAAGAACACCGGATAAAATTAGAGCAAAGCAAGTAGTTTAATGATATTTACATAAATTTTCTAGTTATGTTTGAAACATTTTATTTCTCTATCATACATATGCAGAAACGCTTCGTTTAGTTTACAAAATGTCCCTCAAAGCAGAAAAGCGTGCCATTCTATATTTTGCAAGACTCATGGTTGCGGATGGAAAGAAGAATTTATCTTCATGCATTTTGTCGCCTGAAAAACTAAGAACACCGGTTAAAATTAAATTGGAGCAAGTAGTTTAATGATATTTACATAAATTTTCTAGTTATGTGTACAGCATTTTGTTCCCCTATCAGACATATGCAGAAACGTTACGGATATTTTATAAAATATCCTCAAATCAGAAAAGCGTGCCATTCTACATTTTGCCAGACTGATGGTTTTGGGTTGAAAGCAGACTTTATCTTCATGCATTTTTCCCCTGAAAAACTGAGAACATCGGTTATAAAATTTCCCTTAAAGCAGAAAAGCGGGCATTCTACATTTTGCAAGACTGGTGGTTGCGGATTGAAAGAAAAATTTATCTTCATGCATTTTTTCCTGAAAAACTGAGGACACCGGTTAAAATTAAATTAGAGCAAGTAGTTTAATGATATTTACATAAATTTTCTAGCTATGTGTGAAGCATTTTGTTCCTCTATTAGACATATGCAGAAACGTTCCGAATAGTTCGTAAAATAACTCTCAAAGCTAAAAAGCGTGCCATTCTAATTCCATATTTTGCAAGACTGATAGTTGCGGGTGATTGTGTGGACAAAAATGGCGAAAAAATATTCACAAGGGAAATTTTTTTTCCCTTTCACTGTCGACACCGCCCACGCTCGATGTATCTCAAGCAAGTACTTGATAGCGCAGTGTGTGCCTCTTTCCCTTTCTGCACATCTCTCGCGGTCTGTATGAGATATTAGAAATTCTAATATGATTATTTCTTCTCTTAAATTATGCATCTCTTCCTCTTCTTCGCGCGGAACCTTAAAGGACAAAATGAATAATAAAGGAAGCAGCGGAATATGCTTCGAATATTCCTCCAAAGAAGAGGATGAAGAGAAGGTAATGAAATCAGAAATGCGAGCAGCATTCTTTTTTTATTTCGAGAATTTTATTAATATTGCTTTTACGCGAAGTGAATACATTCCTCTATGAATGTTGCGGGTGAAAAAACTGTGTAATATCTGGATGTAATTTATGCGCTCTCTTTGATCTTGGCCGATAGTTTTTGCTTATGAAGTATCAAAAAAGCGAAATTCTTTGTTTAAAATCCATTCAATTCGCGTATTCTTGGAAACGCTTAATTTTTAATTTGAATCATAATGGGCGCGAGCAGAAATAGTTTTAATAGATCTGAAAATAGGAAGAGAGAATTATGCGCTAGAGAGAAATTTCGTGGAAGCTTTCATTTTTAATGATAAGTATCTACCTTAAACTATTTTGAAAGCATAAAGTGTTTTCAGAGCGAAAGTGAATTTCTTTAAGGTCCTTTTGTATTAAAGCCTCCTTATTTAAAATGGTATTTTCAAGTTAAAAATTCAAACGTTCAAATAAACATTTTAAACTTAGAATAATGGGAACTGTTCCACGAAATGAATCCTACTTAAAATAACATTATAGCTTTATGATAAAAAATTGTCAATTCTTTTCATTAAAACCTATAATAAAATTGCATTAGTAGCATTTTCTCATGGAAAGATTGCAAATCGTTGGTGTTACATTTAAAATTAAGCGAATTAAAGATTTCAAGTTTCAAAACTATTAACTATGTGGATTCTATATTTATATTATATGAAGGGTGTACGATATTAAAGCTACAAGCCAAAAATACAGTAACATCTATAATTAAATATCTGACCACTTCTAAAAGACTGTTTTGGATCGAAATTCGCAAATTTCTTTTATGGTTTTACTTTAAAGCCCATTTATTTGGCTTTCTAAATCTGGGTTTATTTTATTTTTACGATGAATAGAAACTGAGATATAGAATTTTTTATAAAACACGGTGGCTAAAAACGAAACCGGAAGTTGGCGTTTACCCTCGTTATACCAAATACACCGCACTCCGAAGTATAAATTAATTTGCTTTTTATTTATTTCGATTAATTATATACTCTATCCGCAAGCCATGTCAATTTGAATTGGACTTTGAGTTTTGACAAGCTGCTATGGACATTTTTGCCAAAATGCACATTTGTGGAGTTGCAAACTTCACGTTTTGTGATATCGATAGCTGAATTGTTGTTTAATGATTGATTTTATGGTCTTGGAAGAGTATTTCATGAACTAGGAATAGTTCCTGTCTAATATATACATTTAAATATTATCTCAACCTCGATAACCATAGAATCGCCACTTCTAAGAGACAGTCTTTGGCAGGAAGAAAAAAAGAGGTTAGAAAAAAATTACGGGCTCTCAGAATGAAAAGTTGTGATAAGATTCTGAATAAAAATGGTTTATCTCACAAATGTGGAGAATTTCAAAAGCAGTTAAATAAATATATTTTTAATGAAAAGAAAATTAAGAATTTAAATGCGTTTTTTGAAAAACTTATATTTGTCAAAAGTTACTTACGCAAAACACGATATCTCAAAACATTATCTAACATTTTCCCTTGAATTTTTGTATAGATGTTGTCTTAAGTGTAGTAAAGGCTATGAACTAGAGATATAGTTCTGGGATCAATAGTTTTTGATTTAGAGCTGCTTAATGTCGTACTGATTAGTGAATAAGAGAATCCTCGACTTGCCATAACCTTCCAGTAAATGCAAGTATTTCTTAGATCCTAGTTCATTGCCTTCACCATAGCTGTAAATGTGCTGTGTAGAGAAATAATTTGAAAACATGGATTAGAGTTTCCGCTAGCGTGTTTTGCTTTCTGCTCTAATTTTCCCCATTTTTTACCTTAATAATCCCATTTTACTGAAGTACTTACTTTTTTAATCCCATTTTACAAGTGACATAAAATTTCCTGACTGATATTAATGATTGTTTTGAGTCATAAAATGAACTGAAATTGCACATTAAAGTGCTTTTTCAAAAATTCGTACCCGCACGTAGTCAGATACCTTAAAGAAAATATTTATAATATTTCATAAAAGAAACTGCAAACTGCTATTTATTTCTTGACATACTCGTACTGATTAGTGATTGTGAATTGCAGTGATTTAGTGATTGTGAATTGCAGTGATTTAGTGATTGTGAATTGCACTGATTTAGTGATTGTGAATTGCAGTTTTTAGCAACAATTTCGTAATAAAAGCAGTAAAATTACTATAAAACTCAAAACAATTTTGACTGTTACAGTTCTATTTGTCATGTATAGGCATGCAATATTATCTGTGAGAAAAGTAGTGAAATCTCTCTTCAGGATGCGACAAAATATCTTAAATTATCTAGAAGAGCACACTTTACTGACTTACTGTAAATTTACTATCAAATACTTTTGACTTTCTGTTATTCAGAGTAATGAAACCTTCTTTCACCTTTGAAGATTGATTTTATACTGGAAGTTAAAGTTTGAAGGAACACTTCCAACATTTTAGCTTCAAAATTCCTAAAATTTGATTTTGTAGAAATAAACCAAATAGGTTTGCAGTTATGTTATAATAAAACTTCACCTTTTAAGAAGGCTCTAGTGTCGGTTCTATGACTCCACACGAAACAAAATTTCACATATATATAGTGCAAGTAATAAGCTCTGTGAAAAGGGGGAGAAAACATAAAAAAGGCGCAGTTTGGGTCCGCGCCGTAGATTTTTCGTGAAAATAGATAAATCACAAGCTACCGCCATTGATACAGGTGATAAACTTGTGATTTATCTTTTCTGTAACCATTATACTACTCTGCGTAAATATTGTATTTAAGAGATTGATAATTAAATTACAAATTAATCCGAAATACTTGTTTTATGATTTTATCCCGACGTTTTAACGAAAAAACTACTGCGCGGACCCGAACTGCTCCTTTCTTATGTTTTATTTAGAGTAGGCCATCTTTTGACGGTATATAGAACTACATTTCGGGCATGCGCAGTAAAAAAATATTTATTACAAATGCTCATATTTTCAGTAATATTCAAATTTTTTAATTCAAATTTTAATACAATGTTTTTTTACGTATTGTCGAGTATTCTGTAAGTTTCGTGAAATTCGAAAGAAAACCGTGTATGTTATAATAAAAAACATGCGGAGTTCGAAATTTTAACTTTAATACCAATTTTTGCTTATATTCTGATAAATATTTTTATTGTCAGACTTTGAGTCCTAGTAATACTCCTTAAGATCTTTAAAATGACACCAGAATCAACCACCTAGCTAAACGAGTTTCCACGATACACTTATTTATAACCTTACATAAAGCTAATTCATAACATTCATGCGCATGCGCCTACACTGGTACTATGACGTCACAGGCGAAACAAATACTATACGACAAACTTTTACACGTGTGATCTATCCGTTGTGGGGTAAACCATTCTTTTGGCATTATTGGTCTCATAGTTATTAGCGATTTAAATCTGACGGTATTTTGCCACACAAGGAAGCTCGATCGACTGTCACTGTAACGAGCGGAAAGACGTTTACAAGTCAAAAAAAAGAGAAAAAAATAGCTAATATTTCGCGAATAAATGGCGCTGAGCCATAACATCTGAGGTAAATTTTAGAAATATTTTTAAAAGAAATCAATGAAAATTTGTTCCATTATCGTCAGAATTGAAATTGCCGATTCAGATGGCTCTAGAAATACATTATACAGTGGAATCTTCCTGTAACGAAATCGCTTGGTTCCAGTTGAAAATTCGCCATAGAGAAAATTTCGTTATACGGAGATTAGAGATTTTTACAGTTATTTAAGTAAATGTTACAAACTTTTTAGTATGTGCGATAAGTTCAAAATATTTAATTATGACTTTCAATTAAAAATGAAGTAATTTTTATTATAAATTTGTTAAAATTATACTAATTTTTAATGCATAAATAAAATGCTCAAAAGTGAAGACAATTCACCAATTTAGAGAATAATATGTACTAGTACGGATAAACATAAACTGCGTATTATCACATCCACTTGCTGTTTCCACCCCCGCTCCACCCCGATTCTTGGAATCTTGACCCGTAGAAATGTTGCTCCCTCTGTAGAAACCCAGGTCCCCACAACTGCATTACTCTTCACATAGCATTCTATTGTTACGTGTTATCGCTGGAATGAACAATGCGAGTTCTTCCAGAAACAAGCACGTGTGAGCGATTTGTTTGCACAGAAATTAGTAACTTTCTTCAAAAATGACAAAAATCGAAAAGATAAAGGCCTGAAAAAATTCGTTATCGGGAGACAACCACTTCGTTATATGGAGAATATTTTGAATGTTATTTAACATTCCGATTAAAAATTTCGTTATAGGGAGAAATTCGCTGTAGGGAGACTTCGTTGTAGGGAGACTCTACTGTATATCATAGAAATTTCATCCTTCTTTCCGTTTTCACAGAGCGCATCACTTGTACTACATCCTAGCGAAATTTTGTTCTGTTTGGAGCCAAAGAACAATTCCTAGAGCCTACTGAATGGGCGAGTTTTACATATAAAAGCCTTGTAACAGATGTTCACAGTGTGCATATGTTTTCTTCTATAAGATAATCATGATTTATAATTTTAATAATTCCAGTTTTCTTTGTTCTATTTAGGCTTATCTTCAGGCTATCCAAGAAAGTCCACGGGAGGCTGTCTCTGCGAAACTTCCGTTGGGATAGAGGGGCGTATACTTAACTTACCTTACTCAACTGTGACTTTCTGTGAGTAAAGTAGCTCTATGTGACTAAAGTAGCTCAACGTGACTGAAGTAACTCTATGCGACTAAAGTAGATCTATGTGACTGAAGTAACTCTTTGTGACTGAAGTAGCTCTACGTGACTAAAATAGCTACATGTGACTAAAGTAGCTCAATGTGACTGAAGTAACTCTTTGTGACTGAAGTAACTCTTTGTGACTCTGAGATTATGTAACTGGAGTAGCTCTTTGTAACTCTCGATTTATGTGACTGATTCGAGATTTTGGTTGGTTTTTTTTCCGCGAAAAAAATTCTGATTCTCAAATGTAATATATTTATTCATGTTATTAATATCGGATACAATTTCTGTTAGTAAAACTCTTATGTAAAATCGGACGATGGTACGAGAAATAGCAAATCTAATTCAACAATTCTGGAGTAATATTTTGCTTGAAAGCAAGATTGATGAATGAATTGCCTAATGTACTTGGATAGTTTGGTCTCTGGGTGCGCGCGCATTGGTCTCTGTGACGTCATCAAAATTCTTCGTGATTTTCACGAACGTTGCAACTCGACTGTGACTAAGCCGTAATTCCAAATTCTAAATTTCTTTTTGCAATCTTCAATATCTACCTTTCTCTGTTAAATTAATTTAAAACCAACTCTCTATGTTATTTGGTTGCGGAGCTATACGCGTTTAGCTTTACCACGAAAAGCGTCATAATTTTTCCTTTCCCGACCCTCCATTAGACAACTATGGAGAGACGTAAATTTACGTCAAAAATTTGAAATGATTCGACCACCTGTCTGTTTGTTTTCTGAAAATGTCTGACTTTATGACGTCCTTAAAAATTATGAACGAAACGAATAACTATGAAACAACTTTTAGAAAGTTCTCGACAAAAGAGGTCACATAAATTCAATGTCTTGAATTATTTTATCTCCTGTCCAATGGCGGGGGATCATCTGTTTAAGGCGTTCACAAGCTTCATTCATTTGTTACTTGGTCGTCTTGAGTTTGGAGAACATGTCCACTCCTCCTACCCTCTCAGACGACCTTATTTCTCTTCTCAGCGAACTGGAGATGATAAATGGGACTTCCGCGGGCACCCTTCGTCCACCGAGACGCTGGCCCCCCCCCGACACGCACACATTAGAAGAAGATGGATTTTCCAATCGTCGCTCCCCAACAGACGTGAGCTGTGATGAGTGATGCCTTTAGGAAAACGAACGCATAACTGTTTCCAAAGATCGTGATTCCAAGTAACACAAAAATTTCCTTCTTGGATTAAAAATAGCCAAAAATTAGTACAGAACGAATCATTATTAAAAAACCGATGTCTGAAAAAATAATTTTTGAAGAAGCAAATCCTTGAAAAAAAAATAATATGCAAGGAAATAAGTAAAGCTATATTTATTAAAAGCAATATGCTGGTGACTTACTTAGATCGTTACACCCCTTAACTTCTTAAATTGTGACAGCGAAGGATAAAGTTGGTGTCTAGGTGTTAGTAAAAATGGTGCGCTAATCGATGAGACAATCCATACTGCTACCTATTGGCAATTTCTGAAAGTTATACTATCTCGTGTGGTGAAAAGATACGAGATAAAAGTCACTAGAAATTTGTAGAGCACTCTCGATTTAGTAGGAAAAGTATACCTTGCGCATATAGTATTCAAAACAGAATGTAAAAAAGGAACATTTGTTTGATTATGATTTTCGACACTATGGCGTTATGAAATGCTAGCGAAGCGAGAAATCCAGTCCAGGTTGCAAATGTGTATAATGGCTAACGGAGAACATTTTTAGCACTATAAATAAATGTTCCTGAAGATTTCAGAAAATTTCTTCCACTCTTTATGACATGACAATTTTCGAAATCGTGACGAAACAAATGTTCATTCTTTGCATTCTGTTTTGAGTATTACTGTGCGCAAGGTATTTTTTCGTACTAAATCGAGAGTTCTCTGCAACTTTCTATCGATTTTCGCGTACCTTTTCACCGTTTACTTATTAGACCAGCAATCTCAAACTTTCAAAAAATCGTTGCTAACTTCCAAAAAATCGTATTTTTACAGCTTTCCGCAAAGCGAAAAATTGAATATAAAAAAAATGCAGGTAACATTGTGCCGGATTTCGACGTTGTTCAAAAGCCCATCGCCAGTGGGTTTTTTTTCCAGCACTGCCGGTGTCTGAGATGACGAGCCGCCGCTGATATATTAACACTTTATTCCTGAGATGACGAGCCGCCGCTGATATATTAACACTATATTCCTGAGATGACGAGCCGCTGCTGATATATTAACACTAGTATTCCTGAAAATTTACGCCGCTGCTGATATATTAACACATATATTCTGGAGATGACGAGCCGTCGCGATATATATTAACACTGTATTCTGAGATGACGAGCCGCCGCTGATATATTAACACTTCATTCCTGAGGCAACATTTTTCTTCTAGCCCCTTTAAAACCAGGAGTTTTGGGTGCGTTATCATAATTTCCCAAATTCCGAATCATCACTCTCACACTTACCCTACCCCTTACTATAACTCCTACACCTTAAGGCTTAGGGAAATGGGCTGTGGATGGCAAGGATAATTGGAACCCCTAACGCGCTTATCTCCCGATCACAAAACCCCACCTCTCCACAAAAGAAGGCAACCGCCTCAGACCTGTGGCTTTCTCTGCCGTTAAGGAGAAATTTTTAGACCACCCGTGACTGCCTCGCTCGGTGTGAGAGGGTTAATAATGGTGCCTAATGTGTATTTTGTCTCTGTGCTGATACACTACGGAACGATTTACCATCTGCACACAAACACGTCTTGGCGTGCTTGTGGGAGAGTAGTGGAGATTTAGGGTGCTTTGTTCACCGAGGAAATTGGGAAGGCGGTGATAGGGATTGGAGTGACTGGGAGGATGGATTTGCGTGGAGTGCAGATGTCGTGAATGACCAGCTTGAATGGATGGCTAAAAATATGCTGTTGAGTGCCGCCACGCCATTTGCATGGAGTGGATCGGTTGGCATCTACAGAGGGTACATATATACCAAATTCTGACCAGGTTTACTTAGATTCCTAAAAATGTCGACCTCAGAGTAATTTTGTCGAAATTTTAATTACATTAAACTAAATTCTGATGTCTATGCCTTTTTTTCAGTCAATTATTTTTGAATCATCGCACTGGAACGAGTTCTTTACATCTTAAAATGCAGATTACATTTCTAATGGTTTAGTATTGTATGACAGGGTAGGAAATATGGGTAAAAGAGAACGAAAAAACAAACAAATAAATAAATAAAAACCGGCGTTTTTCGCATCAATTTAAATACCATTCAAATTTTTAATCCTATTTCACATTACTTCACGAATAAATATTTTAACAAAGCTATTTAAGACATATTGAATTGAATCGAATCGATTCCGACGATACACGATAATCAAAAGCGGTTTCTAAAGGACATTTCTAGAAACCGTCTTTTTAAGAAGTTTTTCTTGCATAAGTAGTAGCATTTTGATAATATATTAGAAAAAATGCTTTTTTTAAATCTAATATTGGCAACAGACAATTGTTTGTGCACCTAAAATTGTAAAATTATTGAATTAAAAGTAATTAGATATTTCTTTTGCAATATGGTTGTTATAGTGGCGAAAGTGATATGAATTGGATTATTCTTGATTGGATTATTCATCGGCATTAACCCGGGAGGGCGCGCAAAGGGTGTGCGACACCCCACGTCACATAAAATGCGAAAAATACCCACTTTCTTTAGTCGAAATGAGACAAATCCATGCTATCTGCCTTTAAGGCCATCATCAACAGACGGAATATGCTGCAAGGAAAAATCCTTTATTTTTTTTTATCGGAAATGAGCTTATGGGTGTCGAACTCCCCCTTTGTTCAATTGAGGGATAGTAAAATAAGGGACAAGAAAATAATTTTTCTCCCTAATTAAGTTTTATTGAGGAAATATGTGGATTCGAAAGTATTCTATATTTTTAAAATGAAGATTTTTTCGGATACAAGACTTTGAAACTGGATAATAGTACAGGCAAAAATCTCAAGAGATTGTTGCAAAAGTCTTATCTTCCTGTGCCTAATGTAACTGCAATCAGCTGGTACATGTCATATCCACTTTCACAAAAACTATTGGAGGAAAAGCTTAAAATTGTAGAAACTATTCTGAAAAATAAAAGCGTTTTACGCCCTAAATTTATTGGATCTGAAGGTAAAGCTCCTCAGAATTATTATTTTGATTACTAAAAATTTGGTTTTCACTGTACTCTAAGAAAATTAGAAGCAGATTTATTTCTATCCAAATTGTATAACAAATATAATATTGATGTTGAAAACGTGTGTAAGAAATATACTTTTCTTATGTGTTCGCAATGCGTTGAATGATGTAATGTACTCTTTATTAAATTCTTCGTCTGGTAAATTAGTGGTGCAAGTCCCTCACATGCCCGTAGCGCGCGTCCTTTCCAAGAATACTATTCAAAGAGAACATGTGTCTTAAACTTGGTGGCAGAATTCATATTTATATCATATAGATCTAGTGAGAAATACTAATGATCAGCATAGTTTAGCAATGTTTAACCATAAACGGTTGTGTTGCCAGACGCAGCTGCTTCACTGTATTCTGTTTATCACACAGGCAATGTCGACTCTCTGCTGCTGCCATAAAAAGTGGACTTGAACCACTTCCCACAGAGTGCACTCGGAATAGGGCTATTCTTTTTCTTTTTTTTTCTTTGTAAGAGACGACAAACAAACGTGCGTCGTGAAAGGAAAAAATTATGACGCTTTTCGCGCTAAAGTTAAACGCTTATAGTTCTGCAATCAAATAACATAGAGAGTTGGTTTTAGCTTCATTCAACAGACAAAGGTGGACATTGAAGATCGAAAAAGAATTTTAGAATTTGGAATTACGGTTCAGACGCAGTCGAGCTGCAAAGTTGGTGAAAATCACGAAAACTTTTGATGACGCCACATCCAACCAATGCGCGCGCACGCAGACTAAGGCAATTCATCCATCGACCGAGCGAAATATTAATCAAGAATTGTTGAATTACTTCGAATTTCGTGCTAATATTAAACGCTTATAGTTCCGCAACCAAATAACAGAGAGATTGTTTTAGTTTCCTTTAATAGAAAAAGACAAACATTGAAGAATGCAAAAAAAAATTTAGAATTTGGAATCATTGTTTAGTCACAGTTGAGTTGCATATTTGGTGAAATTCATGAAGAATTTTACATAGGTAGAGTCACATAGTCACACTAGACTAATAGTCACAATAGACTGTAGAGTTAATAGTCACATAGAGCTACTTTAGCCACAGAAAGTCACAGTTGAGTAAGGTAAGTAAGTCTACGCCCTCAATCCCAAAGTGGCTTGCAGAGACAGCCTCCCATCTTCTTTTGCCTCTTTATTTGTAAGAGACGACAAACAAACGAAATTACTTTTACCATGTTCTGGAATTTATGGTACGTACCTTGAGCAATACGTAACTGAACGAAGTACAGA
>BGPR01026718.1:0-21313 GCA_013235015.1 Araneus ventricosus | reverse complement strand
TGAACATCAAACAGTATTTTGCAAGTTAAAATGAAAAAGAAAAAAAAAAACTTAAATTTAGATAAATTATATCTTTAACGGCAAAGTATAAATAATATTTCAATCCCTTTATGATAAATCTTAAATATATTCTACTTTAAAAGCATATAGCCGTAATAGCTTCCTTTAAGAAAAAAAAATTAAGATTTTTTCCAAAAGTTATTTGTTATAAATAAGTATTTATAAAAAAGTTTGGAGTTAAAACACCAACTACGATCATATAAACAATTGCAGAAAATCTGAAGGAACTATACTTTCTTTTTCTGTCTAAACTTTTTTCCCTAGTATTAATAACCAGGGATGAGATGGGCAAAAAAGCAAAAAGACTGAAATCATATGCGAGCAAAAAATTTGTACCATAATTTATACACGAAAGAAGTAAAACATCAAAACATGCAACATGATGAAAATATTACACTATAATAATTTATAACTTAATTATTTATAATTCAGTACATATAAATAAGTAAAGTAAATAAGTATAAGTAAGTAAATGTACAGTTACAATGACAGATTCATTTAGCATTATTGTTATTTGAAACCCTCTGAAACATTTCCTTAATTGTTAAAGAAGTGGTTTTCTTTTGTTTTTTTATTTGTGTGGCTTTTGTTGGTAACAGATCTCCATTCACACGCTTCACCCCTTGTTTTGGAGGACTCCTACCTTTGACAGATTTTTCTTCAATAAAGGATGTGTTTGCATCCTATGCAAGTTTAATTTCAATAAAGGCTAAAGTTTTTACAGTCTTCATTAGTATCCATCTGTTTAATTACTGGCATAATTGTCAGGACTACATTATCTCTACAATGCCTAGGTAAATCATCTGTTTTATTTTTTATTTTGAGAAGATTTTTTTTTTTGTCTTATTCTCTGCGTTTTTACTGCATTTGCACACAACTTTTTAGCTGCCTCTTTTGACAGGAGTTTTTCTTTTATTTTTTTGTTATGTAGTTTATTGATTTATTTTTTTGTTATGTAGTTTATTTATTTATTTATTTTTGTTTGTTTGTTTGCTCCTTTTTATTTCTTCATCTTGGTAAGCCCTACAGGATGACCTTAAGTTTTCAACTAATTTTTTACATTTTCATGCAAAAAAATCATTTTTTTCTTTTTGCAAAACATGCCACAGAGATTTTGTTTTCTGAAAAAAGGTGGTACTTAATACTTTGAATGGCACTGAATGTTGGAATATTCATCCTTGTAGAGCTTGCTGATATACTGTTTATTCGTCAGTAGAAGATGAATCAGCTAGTTTCCTAGATGGTGGAGTTAAGCCACACTGTTAAGCATATTTTTCCATAATTTTCTTCCGAAAACATACGATAGGAAGGTTTCTTTTCTTTGTGTAAAAGCGGAATTTTCAGAAGAAAAAGCAAATTTTTGCAGGGGAAAAAAAAATCGGAAATCCAAAAAAATAAGGGAGTGGGGAAAGAAGAAAAAAATTTGAGAGAGGGAAAAAAGATTTAAAAAATGGAATTTCTCCAAAATAACAAAAAAGCGGAAATTCGCCAAAAAGCGGAAGAATCTCATCCCTGTAATTCAAAGTATTAGATTTTCTACAATTTTAAAATATTCTTCCTTAAAGACCCATTTCTGCAAAATCTCTTCCCTTTTCATGCATAAAACAAATTCATTAACATATAAATAAGTAGAAGATTAACAACATTATTAAAAAAGCCTATCAGATAAGAAGAAAACATGGCAAATCATATATTTGTACAAAACTATTAACATTAAAAATATACCTGACAGGGCAGCCTGACTGTCAGAAATCAGAGGATTAGGCCATTTCATCTGTCTGTGGTTCCTGGAAGCCCTAGATATTCTGGGACTGTAGCCAGACACTGTTCTTTCAGGCACAGGAGGTTTGACTAGGAATGAAAATTTTTGATAATTACTGTTTATTTGTATAGGCATATAAAAGCCAGCGATTAAAAATATTAAATTTTATGCATAATTTTGTGTCAATTTAAATGCAACTTCAAATGTGTGTGCACAATGAAAAGTATGGGTTTCAGTTAAGCAATAATATCAATCCTTGCATTTATTTATTTTATTTTTTTGCCATGTTTTGTGGTATATTTTGCACTTGATGCAGACAATTAAAAGGCATTTGAAATGAATGGTAAATCACAAACAAAACCAAAAACTGCTGAAATAAATGAGTCATTTAACCTTTAAAGTGAAAAGTTTTTTTCCTTTTACAACATGTTTAGAAAAAATTGTTACTATAAAACTTCAGATATTCATTTTATGAAATTAGAAACTTCTGATTTACATTTTTTTTCCCACATCTCAAACTTTGTGAACTTTAAAAAAAAAAGTAAAAAAAACTTGTAATCATCAAACAAAAACTACACCGAATTTACAACCAGAATGTTAGATATTGACAATAAGAACATTGCATGTGTTCATTGAGAGGCGAAAATAAAATACATGATACTTTTTAAAATTATACATTAAGATACTGAAAACCAGCTTGAAAGTGCTATTTATTGTTAACAAGAAACAATGTAGTAGTCAACAAAAAAAACATTTTCATGAATTTCATAAACTTTAAAATAATATGCAGGGAAGAGGGGGCATGTAAAAAATCACCCTCGTTCAAACAGAAGATAACATGTTATGGCCAAAGATAAACCAAACTATATATTTTTGTAGTTTAAATGCAGTAGGAGAGTTTTGGATAAGAATCAAACTTTTATCTCAAAGAAGAGTGATACCTTTGGGAGGAAGGCTTGCCCCTGGCAGAGGTCTCTCTGGAGAAACTCTCTCCCTGGTCTGCATATAGGCTGTGAAGTGCCCATTGGTTTTCAGGCGAGGCCTTGGAATGCCATTGTCTTGGGAGAGGCGATGCTGCGACTGGGCCTGGGCTGTTCAAAGCAAAGGTCATAATTAATATTTAAATAATTAATTAGCTACTTTTAAATAATGAATCAAATAAATTAATATAAAATCCTTTTAAATAGCAACAGTATTTCATTATAATTAAACACAGTGCTGGACAATTTTAAGAATTGAAAAAATGAGCATGTTTTGGTGTATAGTGAGTTAAGCTACAAGTACAAGTGGAATGACTAGAAAAGCAGGAAAATTTTCGAGCCTGTCAAGCTAGAAAGCAATGTTGTTACATTTTTATTATTTATTTAAAAAAGGGAAATTAAGAATAAACGGTTGTAGTGATTTTAAATAAAATCAAGAATTCTGGTTTCGCTCTGGGGACTGCAGCCCCTCCTGGATTCGCCACTGCAAGGTGTTATTTATTTTTATCAAGGTAATTATTAGCCAATTAAGTCTCGCGTCCATCATATTGACATGCATCGAATTACCACATTTTTAGGCTTATAAATAAAAATTTAATCATTAACTAGCCGCTTTCGCCGCCCTCCGGGTGGGTTCACGGCCAGCACCCACTTTGCTCAGCATTACCCCTGCCACCTCGCTGCTTCGAGGCTCTCAGCCACTACTTTTTTCAGTTTTAAATACTGCATGAAGATCAGTGGAACAGACCATAAAAACCATAGTAGATTTCATATTGTTAGTAGACAACAGATTCCTTTAAAATTGTAAAATCTTTCAATAAACCTTATCTAGTTGTAATGTTTTGCATAAACTTTTCACGAATTTCGGAGTCTTCAAATCCATAAATACAGAATGATATCACCCTAAATAAACAGTTTCCATCACCTACAATAGGTATTTTACAATATTTTTTTGACACGCCATTTTGATTGAACTGTTGGGATTATTGATAAAAACAAAAAGGCATCTCAAAATCAAAATGTTTATTCCAGAAACAACAACATTCTCTCATTTAACACTTAGTTTCGCGATCTCAGTATTTGATCTTAGGATAATTTAAGATAAAGCAGCCAAGGAGTGAGCATACACTCAAACAGCTTCATCATCATCATCATTTAACAACGCTGCATTCCGTAAAAGCTTTTTAACAATAACTAATTTTCTTGTTGCCAATTTAATAAAAATAAATATAGAAAGAAAACAAAATAGCTTGTTATTGATTTTAAATTACATATTAACTAAAACAAAGATAATATTTATAGATATGTCTTAACAAAATCGTCTGCTATTAAAGTTAAATTAAATTGGAATGAAATGCAACAGAACTGCATACAAATGAAAAATACTATTTGAAACTTACGAAAATAAAGCAGAACAATCTGATTCGTTAGTTATTTGAAAGAAGTGTTGTAAGAAATTGGCGAAACCAGTCCAGTTTGGAGGCTCAGGAACACGGTATTATTTTGTAAATAAATCTCCGTTATTTCTGTTAAAACACTAAAAGAAAGTTTAAAAGCAGACAATTTACAATTTATACCAGGAAAAACTTTTAATTTGGTTTATTTTAATGTTTTTATTAATCAAAAAGTAATTAATTGTCCCAAAAAAGTCCATTAAAACCTTTTTTATACTTCAGTATTTGAGAAAAAATTTGAAGTACTTATGTAACAAATATTATGGAGAAAATTAGTTTGCAGCGTTTTTTAAAAATCGTTTGCTTTAATTGATGATCTCATTTTAATTAAAAAAATGTTTCACACGATAAAAGGATTTTGTATATTATAATATTTGATTCAAAAGTATTTTAATCCTAAGCAACGCCGGATTCTTCTAGTATGAAATAAAAATTGTCGAAATCCCTCGGGTGGTTGTTGCTGGCGAACTGTCTAAAGGTGTTTTGCCCCCCCCCCGGGGGGGGGGGGGGGGGGGGAGATGTGTTTTTACAATTTCTTTCAAAAATGGGTATATAAGATATATATTTCCCAGCTCTTATTCAAAATAAAATGATATGCAAACCAATGGATAAAATATATATCATCATAGAATAATTTATATATGAATCTCAAAAGACAGCCTAAAATAATATATATTATAACTATGACTTTCATTAAATATCACCCTGAGACTGCATAAGTGATGGCAATATCTTGCATTTCCTCTCTTAGAAAACTATTTCATCTCACAATGTAGATAAATACGTATGGTTTGCATAGCATCTGAATTTCGGAAATATGTACAAATAACTTTTGTTAAGTCTTCCTCAAATCAATTTTGTTTAGAGTGTCTAATAAATACATAATTCTGGAATGACTATGCAAGCATAGTAAGATTTGAGAACACAGAAGCATTTGGTGAACATTTGGCAATGATACATTCTCAAGTCTTACCCTAAGCATAATATAAAGATATATTCTACATTTATTATTATGCATTTAGAGATGAACATATAACATACCATGGTAAACGCATAATGGACAATGGTCAGAATTGATGCACATGTAACACAGCTCATGACCACATGTATCGATGAGTTTTCTATGCTTTCCTTTGTCAAAAGGTGTGCAACATGTGGGACACAAAGTACCTACATTCTCCAGCATCATTTTCTTTACGGTATTTATATCTAGAAATAAAAGAAGACAAAGTGAGCAATCTGATAAAGCACATGAAAATACTATACGAAAAAGTAAATTCTGTTGAATTAATCTGGCAACTGGTAATTAACAGTGGTTTGGGATTAATTGAAATAAACAGGAAACAACCTCTTAAAATAGACATTACTACTAATATAATAGCCCAGATCTCTCAGTAACGCTCTAACGTCACCAACAACAAAACTTGCGCCATAACACTGCGAGACGTTAAGCAGCATTATTTCATTGTTAGAGAACCTAAATTTCAGTAATTTTAAATTTAAAAGAGTAATTGTCGTTCTAATTTCAAATTTAATAGATCTAAGTGATCTAGTGAAAAATAAAATTTTAATAGATCTAAGTGATCTAGTGAAAAATAAAATTTTCTATCGATTGATATAAAATTTATCTCGGTATGATCAATAGTTCCCTAGAAATTTTAAATTATATTAATTATATATTTCAAATTAATATCCGTTTTTTAACAGAGAGTAGTAAATTACGTTCGGCAGTGTCTTCACATGTTTAAGTCTCGCATATTTTACTTGCAGTATAATAATCATTTTCACTTCGCAATTTTTTAATATTGCTTCGGATTAACGTACTCTGAATTGTTTTTCTACAGTTGAAATGTCATTATCGTGAAGAAAAATAAGTGGGAAAATCAATAATGTGTATCTTTTGTTTTGCTTTCAGAATTTTTTCATGTCGTTGTGGGAGTTCCCCCCCCCCCTTTTTGGTGATTTTCTGTGCCCGTGGGCCGCATATGCGTACTGCTAGTAAAACATATGTTTATTTTGTTTTCAATCAATTTTAAACATTTCTCTCGCATATATATCTATTTAAACACGTCAAATTTGACAGGAAATCTCTCGAATGAAGAGGCAATTTGCAGCCGTCATACCATGACGTGTGATTTTCTAGCACCATGTAGGACTAGGTAGTACTAGAAAATCACTCGTCATGGTCTTTCTGCACAGGACGGTAATTCTTGCCCGTCATGGTCTAAAAACCCAAGACCATTCCCCGCAATTCATTAATGTCTAAATATCTGACTGTATTGATATTAAGGTCATCCAATTTAAAATTTACTTTTGTTTCAAATTATTATTACATACTAATTAATAATAATTTCTAATAACTTTAACAGGGTTTTTGTTAATGTTCAAATCAGCCCTTCTCTAGACATCATGACCACAGTAATTCAAGATCTGATAATAAGGAATTTCTAATTTCAGACACACTGAAAATATTTTTGTTTCTGATATTTTATTCTAGAATATTAGAAATAGGATGCCACATTACACTTTCTTCTGGGAATATTTTATAGATAAAACAGAAAAGTATGTTGCTGTGATTTTATCCAGTTTTCAATTCATATCTTTAAATTTGGCAGTATATTTCATCAGTAGCTTAACAAGGGTGGTTGGGACACGGTGACATTATTCCCCCCCCCCGGTCATATTTGATTTTAAAATTTGACAAAAAAAACCAGCATACATTTCTCCACTGCGCCCGGAACATCTCTACCCCTTTGCCCCCCCCCCCCCCCCGTTGTTACGCTACTGTATTTTATTAGAAGTCGAAACCTGAGAGTTTGCAGAAGCTGATTAGATTTTTTCCGCCCATTCATTGCACATAGTTTACATTTCATAGAATAATTAATAAAAGAGTTCTGATGCGTTTATATTTTTTGAACATTTTATAAATTGTTGTATTAGAATTGTGGCATTGAATATTGATGTTAGGTCATTTAATACACGGAATCATCTATTTATACAGTCATCTATCCAAGATTCTCAGAAACAACGATCCATGATATTTTGGTCCTCCCATTGGTGTGGCGTGGAAGTTTGGAGAGGGAGGTGCTAGCTCAGGTCCTTGTCATTTGACCGTGGTTCAAAATTACGATGTCCGTCCCAAAATAGCCCTCGTGTTGCTTCAAAACGGGCCGTTAATATAACTAAACATAAACTATGATATTTTGATGTTTATAATTCTAACAAAGGGGGGCACAGCTGGGGAAATTCAGTTCGGGATGGGACTTGGTTTATTAATAAGGTGTTAATAAACCACCTTTAAGGTGTTCATCCATTAAAATGCTAAAGCGCAATGGCCAGCCAATTGGGAGAAAATGGCCCTCAAACTTGCGGCATCTATACTTATAAAAGGCAATGTTTGTGTGTGTGCTTGTCTGCGATGTCCAGAAGAATCTATCGCATTTACAGCCATGAAATTTGGCAGACACGTAGTCGTAATGGTGACTGAATGCACCTCGAAGCCGGAATTTTGAAATTTAATCTAGAATTTTTTTTATTTAATATCTTGTGTCTTTTCGGGTGATTTTTCGCACTCATTTCTCAATAGCATGGCTTTGAATAATTGTACGGAAAAAAGTTACACCATCGGAAAGAACAAACGATTTCCGTTCTAATGAAGTTTGTTTCGTACGTCTAACGTAATTTACTGAATTTTGAGAAATTTTTGAAAAATAGTCACTTTTATGGTAATTTTAAAAAAGATTTCTTTAAATTATCGCATCTGACGTTCTAACATCTTTATAATTTTCATTTTTTTTCAGCCTATAAATGGAACGTTTATGTCGGATTTAAAACAGGAGCTGTTAAAATATCTTTTTTCGTTTTTTAAAAATTAATTTTTTCCTGGTCGGTTTAAACAGTTTTTTCGTAGTGAGATTTAACAGCGAGAGCTTCTCCGGACCATCCCACAATGCATTGTTGCAACGTGACCGTCTTCGCGACAGGTGACATCATTCGCAAAGAAAAATAAGCGGGAATATCAATAATGTGTATTTTTTGTTTTCGAAACTTTTTCCTGCCATTGTGAGCATTTTTTTCCACCTACTTTTTTGAAGTCCTGATTCCACGGGCAACGCCGTGCACGTACTGCTAGTAGTTAAAATAAAGGAGAATTTTTCCTCTACTTTCTGATGCACCTCCACATAGAGGAGATCACTTGTAGCTTATATACCAGTAAGTTGTTACCGTTTTTAAAGCGCGAATAACATGGTTAGTATAGTACTGGAGTGCAAACCTTTTGCCCAGGGTTCGATCCCGCCTCCGTTTTCTTTTTTGGAAATATTTTTTTAAATTAATATTTAACATCTTTTAATAAAATATTAATAATTTTTAAGCATTAAATAATTTTTTATTCATATGATATATGAATCATAGTCATAATTTAATTTTTAAACAGTTAAATAATCATAAAAATAGCTTTAATGATGTTAAATAATAAGTAAAATTACTTTTATCATTATATATCATTAAAATTTTTGAATGATTCCGTTAAAGTAATTACAAAATTTCCTATCTAGACTTACAGAACTGGTTTTGGTCGGGAAAGAATGAATTTATAACTACTTAAAAATTATAATATAACTGTAATTCAAGGATCATATAAATAAGCAGTTATTTTTTTAATCAAATGATTAAAATTTTAAATTAAATATTTATTTAAATTGTTAACTTAATTTGAAATTATTAATTTCAAAAATTATTTACAAAAAAGAAAAAAATTAATTATAATTACAAATTTAATGGTGCTAAATAACTAATTAAAGTTGCTCTCATTAAATAATTGTAATAGTGATCTCATCGTAAAAGAATTTCATGGGGATTTTTTTTCCTTTGTAAATTTTTGAAATTTTCCAATATTTATTAATTTTTATTTACATAGAAGAACATCTCATAAAAATATTAGAAATAAAAGAATAATTTGACATATTACATAATTAATAAATGTAGTACGTTTATTTTAAAGATATATTGGGAAATAAACTTCAGATTTTGGACAGTCTTTCTCTGTATTCAGAAGTTTAACGGCTGCTACTCTTTTTCCGTCAAAACCGGTTCCGTAAAGAAGATTTCCACTAGAACGGAAATTTTGTAATTATTTTAACGGAATCATTACAAAATTTTAATGACATTTAATGATAATAATAATTATACTTATTATTTAACATCATTAAAATTGTTTTTATGCTTATTTAACTGTTTAAAAATTAAATTATGACTATGATTCACATATCATATGAATAAAAAAATAATGCCTAAAAATTATTAATATTTTAATAAAAATGTTTATAAATTTTTAATTAAATTAATATTAATTAAAAAATATTTTCAAAAAAGAAAACGGAGGCGGTATCGGACCCTCGGACAAAAGGTTTGCACGTGAGAACTTACTGGTATATAAGCTATGTCGAAAGTTTGAGGGCCATTTTCTCCCAATTGGCTGGCCATTGCGCTTTAGCATTTTAATGGATGAGCACCCTAAAGGTATGCTATTAATAGAGCAAGTCCCATCCCGAACTGAATTTCCCAAGTCGTGCTCCCCCCTTGTAAGTACAATAAAACTTCAAAGATGGCTGTCGAAAAGGGGGCCAAGGATCATGATGACCCACACTTCAACTTCCACACCACATCAATATTAGGATTTTCGAAGCATGATGAAATTTTATGCACTCTGGGCCACGAAAATGGCGGATCTACGGTGAAATAGGGTCTAAAACTAACATCCACCGATATCGAAACCACGTCATTTCCCTAAGACTGACATCTACCCAATATACATGGACAAAAGAAATTTGCACGTCTGTTCTCCTTCAAAATATCTTAAATATAGCAAGAACCTTTTGTGATTTAAGGAAATATCTAAACTGAATACTACAAATCAACTAACAGATTCCAATATCAGACGATACTGAGAAATTCAACCAATACTTGGGCTCAGTTTTAGCACAATGGAGTCAACTCACGTGCAGGGCCAAAATTCCCATAGGGCCAACCTAGGCCCTGTATTCTGTATATACGCCCTCTCTGACTTGCTTCGCCCTAGGCCAGACAGTATATACAGATAAAATAATAACCAAATTTAAAAAATATTGAAAATTTCGAATAAATTTCAGTACTATTTTGAAAAGGCTACTTTTCTATAAAGTACTACTTTTTACTTTCTCGTATACGAAGTATACGAGAAAGTATTGTAATCGAAGTAAGAGAAAGTATTGTAATCGTCAAAAAATTCGAACTCGAGATTTTGACGAATCTCCACGTTTCAGACCTCCCTGAGTCCGAAAAACACAATTTTGGAGTTATGTCTGTCTGTACGTCTGTAAACACGATAACTCGAAAACTATTAGAGCTAAGGGGACGAAATTTGGTATGTGGTCTTTAAACATAATTTGTAGATTTCTATCAAATTTTGGACAAACTCCGTCAACGGGAAGTCTGTCTATCTGTATGTCCGCGGTCATGTGAACATTACAACACAAAAACTTTATTAGCTAGTGGATAAAATTTGGTACACAGTTTTATTGTCATGAATGTAGGTCCGTATAAAATTTTGGGCCAAATTCGTCAAAGGGTTGACTGTCTGTCGTTCTGTATAATCGCATACTTGATGAATAAATCGGCTTAGATGAATAAAACTTGGTATCACGGATGCTAACATTGATTATAGATCTGTGCCCAATTTTCATCTCAATCGGTTAAAAAACAGATGTTCAAATTGCATATTTAGTTCAAAATGCACATTACGATTGCGTGTTGGCGAGCGTTTCGCTTACTTGACTCAAGTTAGTATGGTTGGCGTTTGACCTTGGCGGCCTACGAAGGAAATTGTAGCCGCAAACACGCGCTTCGGAAATTATGGCAACCCCTGAATCGAAACTTCGTTCTGACATTCTCCAGCTGGAAGGTATGGTGAAATCTTGCTTGATATCTGAAATAAGATTTCGCACTCAAAAACGTTAAATAAAGTTGTGATACCTCAGCGCGCGTCAAAATTGAGAACACACGCATTTTTTTTTTTTTTGCAAAATATTAAGTTTTGGGAAATTTATGTTTTATTGTAAATCACCATTCATATTTTTTTTCCTCAAAATAACCAGGCCTTAGGCCTAACTCAAGAATATTTACCTACCCCACATTACTGGTCGTACACGAGAAAGTTTCGGGGAGCCCACTCCCGCTGGTTAAATTTGTATCCATATAACATTAAACTTATCTCTACAGTTCGTGTTATCTGCTCAGTTACAGGCAAAACGCATTTTCTGTTTCTCTCACACATACTCAGTGTAAACCACGTGTTGAACAACTATTCGGGAGTGAGAGAGGGCGCAGAATTATATTCTTTGGCCTAGGGCATAAAAACGCGTAAATCCGCCCCTGCTCACGTGATATCTCAATTACAAGAAAAACGAAACTGCGTACGTCATCCAACATCTAACTGTACGTTGCCTTATAATGTAACGTCACATTCCTGCGAAATCAGCAATGGATTCCAAAATTAAGTAGACGTTGCTCAGTAACCATGTATCATACCAGTATGAACTGACCCCACGGATACCCTTCTTTGTACAAATATTGCGTAGAAAAAAAAAGCCAAGCTGAAAAATGATGAAAACGGAACGAAATTAAATGGAAAACGGATTTTACATGCATATATGAATATTTATTTTTTTTTGATAATCGCTGTCTGTAATGTTCTTGGCTGAATATTCAGAGCGAAGTAAACGATGAAATTAATCGCACGTCGATGAAATTTAGCGCAAAATGAAATGCAAAGTATCTCCACCAGATAAATATTTCGTTAATTTTTCAGATTTATAATGACTATTAAGGCCACTGCATGCCATTTCTATATTGAAATCGAAGAAAATATTTTTACGTGATACAAATAAGGTTCCATTGGCAAAACATTTCAAGACTCAAAAATTTTTACAAGTACTTTCAGTTTTTATTTTCATAAGCAAAAAATTCACGGATGAAACCGAAATCTAGTTTTCACTGGCTAAAAATATATTAATTCCTCAAAATTTGAAATTTATAATAAACTGTCAACTTGTCCTAATGCAAAATAAATAAATCAAGGCGAAATGTGTGTGCGAAATTTCTTATCTGCACGCCAAATGAAGTCGATGTTCGGTGCCACTAAAAAATTAAATTAGTTAGTCAATTCAATAGCAAAGGAATATAAAGAAACAGGACATGGTAAGCAAGTTTGGATAGTGTGTCACCAAAAAGAATTTTAATTTCTTAATTGCTCATTCAAAAGGAAGCAAAAATATTAATAATTACTGTTTACGATACGATTTTAATTCAGATGCTAATTAATTCACACTTACTCAGTGAAATATTATTGAATTCATAATTAACCACATCATTAAATGAAACCAACAGCGACACATAATAAAATGATTCTGAACAGCAAATGATAAACAGGTTAAAACAACACAGTAGTGTGAGCGTTGTAAATCGACATCAGAATGAACAGAACAGATAAATATATCCTGGCTGTGCTTGGAAAACATTCCTTTTCTAAGAAATGAAAATAAATTAATGCGTGTTATTGACAGCTACTGCCGAATCAAAACCCACGCAAAGAACGCTAGACTAGATTTGGCGTGATTATCCTACAGACGAGCCAAAAATTTACTAAAGAATGGAGATCTAAAAATGCATCCGTGAATGTCACATGGATAATGAAAATCCTATAATTAAAAGTAATATGAAATTAAAAGACTGCCACAGACATCATAAAAAAATCGGAATTACTTAATCAAAAATATTCTATCTACTTCTCTGTTATTAACTTAAGGCCCCGCCTCTCGATACTGGCACGATGAAAAGAATTCTCTGGGGAAAAAATATTGAACAAAGATTACGCAGACGACGCATATGGTTGCTAGGCGACCGAGCGAGATAATTACTATCCGTCTTCTCGAGAATTAATATCTTTTTAGAATGCTATAGGGCAATAGCCAAGGGTCAGACTTAACATAAGAGAGCAAGACATATAAAAAAAAGACCATGAACTCTCGTCTGTCCATACCTAAAAGGGACAAAAGTGGAGAATAATGACAGGTTTGGAACGACAAAATCTGGGTCAGTTCGTTACGATTTTAATGAGGAGGAATTGTCATTACGAAATTAGCCGTCCAAGTCCATTGAAATGCTCGTAAAATTAACTGCGTAAAAGTAACACATACGAGGACCTGTTCAGAGAGGATGACTAATCCTAGTATTTCAAAAGAGTCAGTAAAAAAGAAAATGCAGTAGCAGACGATTCGTCTGGGCGAATTCGGGAGAGAAATTCGTTTAAGTTTCGTGCAAAATTAAATGGTTCGTATCTTCAGGTAATGCAGATGCTTCAACAAGGATGCTGGAGTTTCAATATAGTTAACGCTATTAAAAACAGTGGGAATAGAGCTCGGTTTTGTCGGAAAGAGTGAGATTATTTCTGAAAATAACAAGATTTTAATGAGAAATATTTAATGGGAAATTTGAAAGATGATTAATGGGTAAGGAGAATTTAATTCCAAAATTAAGTAAACATCAAAAAGATGTTTTAATGGGAAATAAATTCTAGCGTTAATTTCTCAAAGCATCTATAATATTCATTTTTAAAAAAGAATTTTAATTATATTTCCAATTACATTTCTAAATCAGTAGGGGAAAATAAAAATATTATTTTTCTAACTCGACAACATGTAAAGATGACTTTGCATTTATTTACTAGCAAATCAGAAGCAAAATTCATCAACTAATTTTTGAGGGAATTTTTTAAAGAAATTACAATCAAACAAAAAAAAAATCTTTTGACATGAAGCGATGTTAGAAAAAAAATGGAATTTCGAAACGCAACATATACCCACATATCTATGATTAAGATGTGATTTAATGAGTGATTTGAAATGAATTCTTAAAATGCAGACAATTTGAAACTTCTTTAAACAATGGAATGGTATTTTTAATCATTCTTTATCATCCGAACAAAATATGAAAAATTCAGAAATTTAATTTTCAAAAAATATGGCATTATTATCATCCATGCATAAGTTTTAAAAGAAAATTAAAGAAGTATACATTGCAATCAGAAAAGTTGTGTGATATAGCTCTGACCATCTGATTATTGTAATTTACTCTTACTAATTTGTAATATTATTAATAAATCATTTTACTGTGATTTTTGCAATAACAAATAAATACTACACAATAAAACTACACACGACAAAATAGAGTTCAATTCGATTCGCGTGGCGCTATAACCACATGACAAACGGAAATGCGTACGTCATCTGACATCTAACTGAACGTTGTCTTATGCTGTGCTGTGACGTCACGTCCTTCTTCCTCTTTCAGAATGCACACATAATTCCAATATTTAACCCTTAAAAGCCCGATTTTTAAAAAATTGATTTAAAAATGTTTTTTGACTTTCATTTCTTGAATACATGGGGAAAATACTTGAAAAAGTCCTATTTTGTTGTAAGTATGGTTTATGGCTAAAATCAGTTTCTTACCAAACGACAACACTGGGCTTTAGTTGAGAAAAAAATTTCCTTGATAAAATTCTATAATGTCAAACACAGATGAATTTTAATAAATAATAATGCGGATAAAGAAATTCCTCCAACACTGTAGAATAAAATATGGTGTTCTCAAGCGTACGAACAAAGCTAAAAACATGCAGCCTCAAGTGAAAAACATATATATATATATTTTTAATCAGCACTCAGGTTGCTATCTAGATGTTGTAAATTGATTTAATAAAAATTCCAGTATGTATCCTATAGGCAACAACAGGCATCGGAGCTACAGTCTTATTCTCAAGATTTTAGAAGACAGAATTGGGTATGTTGCAACACCGCGCCTTTAAGGGTTAATTGGCGTGGAGCACTTGATGTGCACCATGCGAGTATGAATTGTCACCACTATACGCGAAAGCAGACTTCTGAATCAACCAAACGTATGCATAAATTTAACATTAAAAGCTATTTCAGATTCAGATGGAACAATTTTGAAATTAGCAATTCAGCTCCGGGGGATATTGGAGTTCAGAAGTCATTCAACTTTTCAGATGAGAAAGGAAATAAAAAGTGAATTCAAAAAACTACTATAGAGAAAGAAATGAAAAGAATTTCTTCCTGCCATTCCAAAACTTAGAATCGACCATTTCAGGGACGTCTGTGTTTACGTGTGAGATGAAACGAACTTTCTTCCCTCTTATCGAAAGCTGAAGACAGCAGAATGCAAACATCAGGTACAGCTGTTATAGAACATGAATGGGAGGAAAAAAAAGTTCATTCATAAAATCGCAACCCTTTGATAAGAAAATGGCAAGAGTGATACCGTTGGAAAGAAAGAACTGATTAAATTCCAGAAAAGCGCGAGAGTCCACGTGTGATAAAACGTCACGTTTTTGCAACAGTGACTTTGATAACGTGAAATCAAGAGATGATTCATTCACATGCGTAAAGGCTGAGAAAATTCAATATCCAAAATAAATTTAAAAACTAGAAGCACAATATATAGAAAGATTTTATATCATATCAAAATTGTAAGAAAATATTTTTAATCTTAACTGTACTGAAATTATTTAAGGGCTATCATAAACTACATACAAAAACGTATGCACGCTGATAAAGAATGCATACACAGAAGTTCAAAGCATGACAAATGTGCATCAACGAATCTGGACATTTCTTTAATATCTCCCACGGTTCATTCCTAAATAAAGCTCAAATGCTATTTTTTCTCTCTAATTTACACATAAATTTTTGTCAGTATTCTTCTTATTAGATGGGATGGCGATGAAAATGTAAATAAACCAAATATTTTTTGAGTACGTGGATGGCAGCATGCAGTTATATAAAAAGAAGAATTAACCAGCGGGAGTGGCCTCCCCTAAACTTTCTCGTATACTTCCCCAAAAACGTGCTGTTTCCCCTCCCCCCGCATGGATAAACAAACCTACTGTAACTCAGAATACCATGACTATCGGAAGGGTTTTTTTCGGTGTAGATTAATTATAGTGATTGTGAAATATTTAGGTAAAGAATCAAAATCAAAGAGATGCGTACCGATTAAAACGCATCTATCACACATTGCTACTCTTCGTCTCACGAACAAAGTGACGTAATTCGTTCAATACCTTCCGCGTTCAGAGAGATTGCTACCAGTACGCATGCGCATGGAGAATCGGATTAGAAAACTTAAAAAAAAGGCGTTTAAATTGTATAATTAACTGATTGACACAAATCTGCAATCAAGGTAAGAAGGCCACATACTAAATTTCATTTATCTAAGTAATTTTGTTTAAAAGTTAATGCAATTAAAAATATGCGATTATACAGACAATCAACCCTTCAACGGACTGGATCCAAAATTTGTTACGGTCATGATGATAAAACTGTGTACCAAATTTTATCCATCTAGCTATTCAAGGGTTTGGGTTATAGTGTTCACATGAACGAAGACAGTCCAAAATTTGATAGAAACCTACAAACTATGTGCAAAGATCACATACCAAATTTCATCCCTGTATCTCCAATAGTTTTCGAGTTATCGTGTTCACAGACAGACATACTTCCAAAATTGTGTTTTTCGGATTCAGAGAGGTCTAAAACGTGGAGGTTCGAGTTTGAATTTTGTGACGATTAAAATACTTTCTCTTTGTATACTTCGTATACGAGAAAGTAAAAATGCATATTTTCATTCCATGAGAGTGAGAACGCGCACGTTGCAAAATCTTCCGCAAATATGGCATTTTAAAAAAATAATAATTCCTATTGTGAAAAATACTGAGTATATATTTGGGTAAAGTATATCTTCCCTCTGAACGATTTGATCACCACAAAATTTCATACAGATCTACAATTTGAGTGTAAAAACTATATGCCAAATGTCATCCAACTATTTCGCAGTGTTTTTGAATTATTATGCTCATATACACCCAGTCACCCCCGTTGGACTCGGAGAAGTCTAAAGCGCCAAAATACCCCAGACCAAAATCAAATTCTTCAAATTTTTTTCCTAATCTCTTTCCTAGCAAGCTTCCATTAATAGAGTTCGACTGTTTGCTTCAACCCATAATTTAAAAGAGTTTTCGGCGTGTCTTACCTCATCACGAAACGAACTCAAAAAAGAGAAATGCCGCGAGAAGACATTTAGCAGAATGTTTCAGCTCAACGCCGCCAAGGAAAAATTTTTCACCAGTAAACTTCCCGACGGCCATTAGTCATATTTTCCCAATGCTCTCTTTCAGCCGAATCTCATATTTTCCAAGGTATCTCGTTAGAATTCAATGCGCACAGCAAGGGGCGGGCATACCTGTTGCGTGCTCTCCGATACCCATCGCTGATTCATCGTATCGCTCATTCATCGGAATATCACATCCATATTTTTGTCGGGCATCCGAAGCAGCGTGACTGATCCACCTACGTCGAGGGTCAATCACGACGCACTCCTGGAGAGCGCACACTGACCCCGTTTCGAACGCAGATCACGCCAGAACAACACCCCCAGCATTTTCACAAGTAATTAGTGAGCCAGCAATCGGTCATTTGCCGCTTTCAGGGGGAGGCGTTCACCAGAGGCTCAGAAATTTCATTCTTCTTTTTCGAGTTGACCATTCGGTTTCGGTGAAGATCGACAACATGGTGGCGGTTGGGTTAGCAGATGCTTTTTTTACATAACATATACTGCGATACATTAAGATGAATGTTATAAAAAGGTTTTATATATATATATATATATATTCATCTCAGAGATGCGATGAACATTTCGTTTGGAGATGTTAAGGAGCAAATGTACAGGATTTCTCTTCTAATCCTGGCGCATTAGCTAATTTCCTAAACCGTTAGAGATAGCATATACTCGTAATTGGAAATATCCTTAAAATGTCGCATAGAATTACATCTCATGTTTTTCGGGTCAATAAATGCATTACTGAAAAAATTACGACGTTTACATTTTTATACAGTTCCCCGGTTCTATTAGTCATATCCGATAAAATATTCTTGAAGCACTATGGAATTTCATAATTTTAAAACGATATCAGCGGCTGCGTTCAGCGAGCGCTGTGCATTTGATCGGAGCATCTCCCTCCAGACGGCTACTGAAAAAGTCTAAAATCGTTGACCAGAATTTTTCAGCAGCACATTTATGTACTCAAAAAGCATAAAATATAATTCTTTTAAACGCATTTTTTCAACTGGAAGCGTAAACCCATCTTCAACAGTTTAGAACTCAGCTATTGGGCCAAGATTAAAGAAGACACCTCGTTTCAGGAACGGCGAGCCCCTTCAAATATTCAAGATTAATATGCAAGGAAGTAGTAAACAGCAATCAGCGCAATCTCCTTAAAGCGATCTTAAATACCTTTTTTCTTTTAAACCATGCACTGCCTACGTATAAATTACGATAAAATTTTCCGATTAGTTACCGACAGCCATTTTTTTTAAAACATTTTTTGCGACAGTCACAGTTTTTGTTATTTCAACACATATCAATTAAAAAATATTGTTTCCAATGAAGTCAACGATTATTAGCCAAAATAAACGTCCAGTTATTTCAAGTGCTTTTGCTGTCAACATTTAGAAACGCCCGCCAGTTTCTTCCTGCAAGCATCCTGTCGCTTATTGGCAGCTCCCGTCATGTCACTTGGGACGGAGCCTGCAGAAGGCTTGGCAAGCAATTTTGTATCGCGCGCCCACACTAAAGCAGCTGTTGAGTTCTCCAACAAGTCTCTATTTGTGTTGGAAGGGTTTTATTTTTGTTTTCCAAACGCATAACATAAATGAGAAAAAAACAAAAATGGGGAAGCCTGTATCTAATCGAATTAAATCTGTTTATATACTTGGTTTAGTGTTTGGACACAGCGCATCCGACGACCGAGTTCCGGAAGGGGAGAGGAGAATCACGTGAGGAAGCTTGACAAACATAGGCCCGCAACATAACACAATTTATTTGAATGAAGAACACAAACGTTGGGTGCCTTTTATCCAAGCCTAGAAATACCAACACAACCTCCAGTGGCGTAGCAATAGGCGGCAAGGGGAGCGGCAGTGACGGATTTTGGCAATATGAGGCCACAAGTGCAAAATTGTTTGGAGGCCCTTACCCTAACCAATGTCGTAAATTCGCAGTCGGCTTAACACAGCGAGGTATGTCGACTACAGTCTCTAGGCACAAGACGAACGCCTCTAGCACCTGTGGGAAAAACCGCCACTGTATGCATGCCCCGGGCGCCAGTCTTAAGGCTATATCAGACGGGCAGCGTTGCGTCAGGGATTTCCGTGTACATCAGGGTAATGCCAATCGCCAAACGTTTCTCGTCACGTGACCGGTCAGACAAGATGCCGTAAATCGTGGACTGTATTCAATCGGCTTAAAAATATACCCAATAGTGTCGGAAAACTGTCAGCAGAGAAAATTCAAATCAATGGGGTGTGACTTTGAGGGTGACGTAGTTCGCCTTCCACGATACCGAAATCCTGTCTGACCGGCTGTCTCAATGCGTCACGTGACGAGAAACTTTTGGTGAGTAGCATTACCCTGGTGTACACGGAAAGCGCTGACGCAACGTTACCCGTCTGCCATAGCCTTTAGGAGGGGGGGCAGTGAAGACAAAATATTAGTGCGTTTACTTAATTTTTTAGGGCACCGTCCACCCTTGCTACGTCACTGATGGCGAGTGGGGGCTGAAAAATCACTTGATGCCGCCCCGTTTCCACTCACCCTCGCTACACCACTGGATGCTGACCAGACTACGTATAGAGGGGGGGGGGGGCACCTGTTTTAACCTCTGGGCCAAGTGTTTTCTGTATGCAGTGGCGTAGTTAATGGAAGGTAAGGGGCCTATGGACAGATCGGGTGCGTATCTTAGAGGACAGAACGCAACCCCATGCCCCTGTTCCTGAAGCAGTTACAGCAACTGTATCGGTTGGATGGACATGGGACTGTCTTAGAGGACAATAGAGACAAAATGTCAGCAGGTATATTTGTCACTTTTTAAAGCTATAGATGATGAGGCGGCGGCGAAAAAAATATTATGTCCCGGGCGCCACTTATCCTCGCTACGCCTCTGAGAATCTCTTGGGCAAATTCTAGTTATTGTCAGAGTTCTCAAGCATACAAAATGGTTTCATAATCCATCATCGTTTCATTTTAAAAATCTCACTTTGCTTCCGGACTTAATAATTATTAAGCGCCCTTTTCCATGTTAAACATCCTGACAGCATCATCTAAAAATTTCTTTTCACAGTAAAGATTTAACTTCCATCCATAGGAATGAGTTCATTCTGATTATATTTATCATTAAATTATTATTAAATAAGTGGAATATTTCCTAGACAACTTCATTGCTTTAATTATGTGCGCGGCGAAGCATGGTCAAATCTGAGTTTTGTGCCATTAACAGCCACAGAAAATGTTTTATTCATATAAGGAGGTTTCTAGATTTAAAACCTGTTCACGCGAGTAAACGGATCTAAAAACAGATTATTAAATCTTCAAAAACAAAATCTTACTCAAAGCACGTAGAAAATTTCGATCTTAAACCTTCCAGGAAACGAAAAGCTGGTTGCAAGATTTTTTTGAGGTCAACCATATACTTTCATTCACTTTGATTCTGTCCTACAGGCCTCTACCGAAAATTAAGAAGTTACGAGAACATCTGTTCCACATTTCTCACAAAAGAATGGTACAACCAAAATTCGAATAAACCCCGGCACCGGAAACACAAAATGCAATTTCAAAGTACATCTCACAAAAAATAAAACAGTCGAGTCCCAATTAATCCAAAAATCCTTTGATTTAAGAAACCGAGTCACGACTTTCAACTTCGCCATTCAGTCACTTGAAATCAAAAGGCACGATGCAATTGATAAAAATGCAGTTTAAAAAAACAGAATGAATTTATTTCTAAAACTGAATTTTCGCTCAACTCAATGAACAAAAAGAACACCTCCTGGACAATCTTTAGTTGTCTTAAATCAATTCTCTAAAAGACTTGAAGCACATGATGTTCC
>BGPR01026717.1:0-21313 GCA_013235015.1 Araneus ventricosus | reverse complement strand
GTGGAAATTATTCTGTGGATATCGTAGTTTTTGTGATATTTATTTATGATTGAGGTTGGAACTTTCAGATAAAGTTTGCTGGTTGTTCCAGACTCAGGTTATACTATTTAGACTTTGGTTGTCTTAAGGGTAAGATCGGAAGGTGAAAAATTATCTTTCAGTTATACTTCAAAGCTCATTTAAAAATTTCTTATTACATAGTGACTACGTGACATAATTGTTATTAATTTAATAATTAGTACCAATTTGTATTTTAAATACCATTAAGCGGGAAAATTGTGTTTCATTAATTAATTTATTTTATTTTTTATTTTGTAAATTTAGACAATTCTTCAGAAGTCTACAATAATATTTTAATTTCACGATTATGCATGTTTATATTTATTCAGTTAAGGTTCCGCTTTGAAGTTTCAAGAAGGTTGATTGTTAATCCTAGAAATCAGATTTATAAAACACTATGTCTCATGAAATAAAATAAAATTTGTAATAAATTCAATGTTTTACAAATTAATTAATTAAATGTAGATTTCTACTGTATAATTCATTTTTGAAATCACAGATATTATACAGAATTCCTTAATAGCATGCCAACTGAATTGAATTCGTTTATTCAATAATAGTACGATATTATAGGTGCAATAGAGGACAGGCATAAGGCTCGTTATTTTGAACTCTACCGGATGAGAATCTGTGGGTAGGAATACTATTGTTTCAACGTTCCTTATTTCATTATCTCCAGGACTTTTGGGCCCAATAATTCAGGTTTATATGGTACGTACATATCCCAGACCATTAGTGGAATCGAAAATGAAATGGTAATCTTCATAGCCGGAAGTCGAATCTGTTTCAAGCTAATTTTTAGCGTCTAGATTATGGAATAGTTTAATACTGGAACATCATCTTCATTTGGGTATTTTGTTGAAGAAAGTCGAAAGTGGTTACCCTCGGTTGAAGTATTCAGATGATAGGGCCTGTCGTTTCCCTCGACTACACGCGAAGTAACTATTCTTGATTTCCTTATTAGTAATCAATGTTCAATTACACGTGCTGTGATTAATTAGGACAAGGGGTAAAATGATCAGCCAAGATGTTTAGAGAAGAAGCATACATGTTATAAGGGAAGAGAAGTAAAACCCTAATAGTGTTTAAAAAGTCAACTGTTCCAAATTAAAGCAAATGTAAATTTCTTGTGGTTTTACATCTGTACTTACCGTTAAGGAAATGCTGAAAAAATTGAAACATATTTTTATGACTTTATTTGTAATTTTTTTATTTCTTTAGCTTGGTTGTTTTGATAAACATCATGATTTACATTGTATGTTTTCAGTTGGTATTGGGCCTAATTTTAAACTGTAGACAGATAACAGAGACGAACGTGCTGATGCCTGCTGGAACGACTTCAGTGTGGTCGTGCTGCGAAACACTACGCTTGAAAATTACTTCAAATTACAGTACCGTGATGACTGAGTTTCGAATCTGGCATCCAAGCATCTTGGGCTCGAGATCAGGTATTTTTCCCTTCGAATACGTGCCTTGAGAACTCAAAATCTGCCCTCTTGCGTCTTACGTGCAGCGCAGAAGTTAAAAGATTGATGCGGCCGCTTTAGCTGGCAACCCAACTACATATGACGAAAAACTACGAGATTAATTTGAAAAACTCGAATTGTGACACAAATTTAAGAAATATTTAATCAAGCTTTCCCCCTTCACCAATTTCACGCATGCGGGAGATCTTACGAGAAATCTTCTCTCGATTAATCTGAAACCAAGGTTGTTTAACTAGCCGAAGATTTTTTTTCTATATCATTTTCTGACTTCAAATGGAAAAAGGGAAATATTAAGTTTAATTTATGTTATATTCGATGTGCTTTCCACCTATTTCCTTAAATGTAGGTTTAAGAAATCCACCAGAAGATTATTATGACAGGCATTATAAGACAGCATATTATGACTGGCATTATGGTGTTTTTCACAATTTTCATATAAGATCAAAGGACACACATATTTACGGCTGACAAATCCTATTAATGACTCCATTCCTATAATGCAAACATTTTTCTATAATTTCGCTATTTATATCATGTAAATTTTTATATTACATCATTTGGTTCTGTTATTTGATAAAATTAAGGAATAAATAATATATCGACAAGACAAAATGATTGGAAATTTATAAGGCATTCCCTTCACACACATATTCAGATCTAAATAAATTGCTTGTGCGAGTATTTTGTGGATTAAATTCCCATTTCATTTGAAAAGAAAGTGTAACGATTTTTATAAAACTTCTAGAGAAAACAAGTGTGATTGTTTAAAAGCATTATATTATTTGCCAGGAATTGTATAATGTAGTGTGGTTAAATATTTACTACACATATTTTTTTACTCCTCATTAATCCAAAATTTGAAATTGAATATCGATACTACAGTGAGATTAGAATAATCCCATATAGTAATTTTAGTTTGCAGCAAAGTTGCAGCAATCTTGCTCTGGAAAATCTGCAAGCTTGCATCAAATTTGACATGACAAGAGTGCAAGCTTGAAACAAGCTTGCAGCACGTTAACGTCAGCTTCGAAGTCACCACGCGACGAACTTGCAGCAAGCTTGTCACGTCAAACTCATTGCAAATTAGAGTACAAAAGCAATTACTTTAAAATGGTACGAAATGTATAAATTATTATTTTCCAACAAACATTCACTGTTTTTCAGGTTTAATTTTGTTTACAAACGTTAAAGTTTCAACATTAAGAAAAAGGCGATAAGGTTTTCTTTAAAGTGCTAGTTCTAGTAAAAAGATGGAAAATGTTTGAAATTTTTTTTTTATAAAAAAGTTAGTTTTTTCACAAATTATCATTGATTTATCGAATTAATGAAAAGAAAGACGGTTTAGGAGACGCTATTAAAAATCGGATGTTTTTTAAAACAGAGAAAAATCTTTCTCTGTTTTAGTGTCTCTTATCATCTTTGCAGCAAACTTGTTTTGCAGTCGTGCTATGAACTTGTCATGCACATTCACAGCAAGCTTGCATTGCAAGGAGTGGTGGCGCTAGTTGTCTATTTTCGCCGTGACGAACTTGTGGCAAACACGTTTTGCAAGCGAGGGTGGCAATTCTGCATTGTTAGTTTGCAGCAGTTTCGCTTCAAGTTTGACGCGTCAAATTTGCCATGACAAGATAATATCAAGTAAAAATCAAACTTGCTGCAAACGTACGTGCTATCTGGGATAATGAAATAAATTAGTAAATTCAAAAAATAAAGTAAATAATTTTAACTCGTAGGAAACGTCAGCTTCCAAACTCGCAAGCTGGTAAAAATGTGGAGACAGTAAAAAACACACAAATGAGCCGCCAAGGCAAGTAAATACTAAATAATACATTTATTTAAATTAAATCAAAATTCCTGGCTATGCATGAAAAAAATAAAACATAAAATTTTCTTGATTTCAATTACGCTAAAATGGGCTCACTTAGAAAAACTGATAGAAAAAATATCATTAGATCTTAGCGTTACATTACACAATTGCAAGACATGCCGATTCACCAGTAACATTACATTATCACCAAATACACGTTTGATTTATGTTAACAAGATGCACATAAAAATTTTAATGTCTTTATCATAACTCTTGCACTGAAATATAGTGCTTTTATGAAAGCCACTATCTATAAATTAAGAAAGTCAAGAATAGTAAAACTTGACATTTGATCACAAAGTAATTAATAAAAAAGCTTTTTCGTAGATACCCCTCGCCTTCAGGGCAACATCATACGAGGTCTGGGGGGAATCAAACCCTAAAAATTGGCTCCATAAGCATATGAGACAGGCAGGCACGATAACTTTTTCAGTCCTCTCACGACGAAATATGAATCTCGTGACTGTGTGCGTGTGACCGACTCAATTCTGCTCCATCGTCCAAAGAAAATCATTCTCTGGCTTCCAAGTAATATTACGGAATCACGCCCAACTTCCATCTTAAAAATTGCTAGATACTTTTATAATCAGGAATCATTAACATTATTATTTCACTTGCAGTTCAGCCGAATCACGCATCTAATCGCCCCAACAGACCTCCATCGAATACCCGGCGAATCAGGTAAGCATCTAAGCCTCGAAACAGCCAATATCCGCTGAATAGCTAGTATCCACCGCCGGAAACACGTAGCAGCTTATGTCCAAAAAAATTCAAAAGTCAAAAGAAAATTAACCAAAGTCCCCCAGCGCACTGGGAGTGGCCTTCTGATCTCGGAAAAATGGATTATGTCACCAGATTGTCTGTTCTGACTGGACAAGGTCGTTCACAAATGGATGATGGCACCATAGTAACGGTAGATAGTTAACGGTCGAACGACACTCAAGAGTAAAACCTACCCACACTCGCTCACTGACCGGTGGCTAGATCATGTTGTTTCAAAACAATACACGTGTGAACAAGTGGCATTTACAAACCTACGTGCACCTCCTCTTTAATTTTTCGCTTAGAATGGCATAACATTAATATAATAAATGACAAAAATATAACACACTTGCATATTATATTCATTTCCAGATTTTAGCACATAAAAAATATTTTGAAACACAAGAGCAATTTTAGGAATTAACGTAGAGTAGCTTCTTAACAATAATAAAATTAGAAATGGAAATTTTTGCTTTTTCGAATAAATGAATCGACATCAAATATAAAAAGAAATTGCCTTATTAGATTTTACAATCATAGCATATTTTGTTCTGCGAAGTAAGCATAAAAATCATGGATTGTGATATTTAAATAAACCCGTCACCAGAATATTCAACGAAAAAGCATCCAAACATTGAAAGAGATTGGAAAGAAACTAAATCCGTCTTGAGAATACCGCAACCACTCAATGGTATTACATGCAATGTGTCCCATGACAGCTGTACATTCCAGTCATACACCTAATCTAAAAGTGTGTATTCAGAGTGGACTTGAAAATGTTCATATTTATGGAAATCGCTTCCATAAAAGGTCATGAATAGTTTATGACCTAAGTAATATCTCCCTAGGTAGTAGTGCAATGGGATGGAAATTATCGAATGTTACCACTCAGAATTTATTACTCTAGAGTTCAGATGTTTAAGAGTTTTTTAGGAAATCCCAACTCAGTTCCATTTTTTTATATTTTATTTTTTTGTCCATCTATTTTGGAAAAGGTCGTCTTTTAATAAGCCTAAGGTAAGAAAAAAGATGTTTTATACATATATACTACATTATTCTGTAAAAAGTGAATTGCTTTTTTGAAATTCTAATTTAATTATTTGTCTTAAATAGTAAGCTTTAATATTGCATAATTTAAATGGATAAAGAATTTTATAAAGTGTGATTCAAATATTTTTGTACAAATCTTAATTCAAAAAAGGGGAAAAAAATTCAACACTAAAAACTGTCATTTCCGTGAGTGAAATTATTTACAAATATAACTCGGTGAATATTCGAGAAAACTAATCACAAAATTTTGATTCCTTTGTCAGTAACGACACATAATTAGTCATATTATTTATTTAGTGACTTTCTCAATCAAGCAGTTTTGCTATATAGATTTAACCTAAATTTTTTTAGCATGTGTCTTATGGCCAAGATTCCCAAATTTTGTAAATTGATCAATCTTTTTTTTTTCTATTTGAAAACTATTCTGCACTAAAAGTAAACATAAAGCACCAGTTAAAAAAATAAAAAAAAATATCCAGAACTTTGCAAACTCATTTAGATGAAAGAAATAAAAAATATTTTAATTTCATTAATTATTTTTAACATGCCTGTTCTTTACAACCATTTTATTCATTGAATAAATATATTCAATAATAAATAAAACCTTACACCCCTGATGCAAAAATGTACTTCTGAAACGACGAACCACCAGTTTTTAATCGATATAATATGCACAAGTGTTCTCCAAAATATTTTCAGCAACAGAAGAACACACAAACTTTTTTAAAGCAGTTTTAAAATCATGAATAAAACCTTTCATTATTTTAGCTTTTTTTTCACCGAATGAGTTCCTTTAGTCAAGCCAAGTAAAGAATACAGTGTAAAATAAAACAAATATTAAATCAATCAGACTTTTTAAAAAGAATTGCTCTCTCAGTACTTAAATGAAAAACTTTGCATTTATGAGATGTTCTTTTAGATTGTCAATTCATTTTGGAGCCATTGAGGACGTAACATTTTGATTATGGTAAACATTGAAATGTTTCCTCCTTTACGCGTACTTTATAAAAACATTACATGCATATCTCAATTCCAGAAAATTGCCTTCTGGAATATTCTTTCGTCCTTCTAAATTTATTCCCCTTCAGTCGAGCGTTAGCTTTTTTATTGATGACTTGTATTTAAAGCATCATATGTTATTACTTCTCACAATGTGAACCAGCAACTGAGGTTCAAAACCAATGATATCGATATCTTTGAACCGCTGGGTTTTCTGAGCTTCTAGCTCTTCGGTTGAAAAATGAGGCCTGAAACTCATTCCAATATTCCTTTTTCAAAGTTTCTCTTGTTTTCAATCAAATGATTTGGCAGAAATCTGTAGTACGTCCTCGTCATGAGAACTGTCATGTGCCTGCAATGGATAGATTGATGACTGTCATCTCTGTCAATGTCTCCTCTGAACATCTGTTTAACGGACTTTCATTTCCAGGGTCATCTCGAATGTCTTCAATTCACTTCAAAGCCATTTAAACACTTTACCGCCAGTTAACTTTTTCATAGTAAGTCTTTGTAGCTGAATTCCCTGAATTACAGAAGGATTTGCGATTGAGTGCTGACTCTATGAAAAACATCCATGTTGATGGGAAGAAGGGTACTTTCGTCAATCGATGTTTAGAAAAGCACAGATTTTATATTTACTATATAATCATTTGTTCTTCAAAAAGATGAATGCTATAGTTTTAACCTGATATATTGAACAATTTCCTATCATTATCAGTAACCTATCATTATCAGTTCCAAAATAAACACTACAACTTTGTAGTTAAATCTTATATATGTGGAAACACAATTATAACTCAGAAAACGACAGAATTGTTCAAGGATTTATTCACCTCCGTAATGTATAATATATCAAATAGGAAGATAGGGTTTCTATTAATTAATAAATACCATACCTTCCAATACATTGTAAATATTATATTTGATCTCTTTATTTTGCATACCTCTATTACATTATAAATATACGAACATTTTACATTTATAAAATAGTAAAAATCTTGTAGAAACATAAGATTACACAGGTAATCCAAACAATTATGATCAATGTTGTTAGTCAAGTTATTAATGGAAATATATATGTGCCTGTGCTTCAAACTTAATTTTTTTGTAATTTTTCATTTTGCATACTTTTAACAGCTGCTATGTAATTGAAGATGCGAGTATTTTAAATGCAGATATGTATAGGAGAGAAAATAGGAAATAAAATGAGATACACTTTCATGAACAATTTGGATAATCGAAACTTCAATTTACGAAAAAATTTTCCGTGCACATAGATTTTTTGGTCTATATACTAAAGATACTTAGTTTATATCTCCAGAACACGACCAGTAGATCAGCACATCAACATGTCTTTAACAAAATAATTTCGAAAACGTTTGGCTTTTCCAAGGGTGAGCAAAGCAAATTTGTGCAATATGTGGTGAAATGCCATGTTTCCTATAGTAATTTTATCCCTTTAAAGCAGCAATAAAAAGCAGGACAAGCATATTCATTAATATTTTGAATATAGTAATTTCAGAAAGAATGTATTTAGCCAATAGTGGATCTCAAGCAAATTTCAGTTCTGTGAGGACACAGAAAACAGTAAATAAATTCTCTTACAAACAGCAGTATGATGCTTATTCACACCTTCCAATTATGCTGCAATTATCCTCCACCCATTTACTATAAAACTAAATTAAGTTTTAGTCTACCAGTCTAGGCCTGTGTGTCTGAAGTTCGAAATAATTTTAATTGCTTCCATTGATTTTGTGTTTAATAACTTTAGCACAGACAATATTTATGTGTTAAAAAACAAATTAATTTATTTTATATTAAGTCTTCTGACGAAAATAATTTCGGCACACTTAAAGACTTCTTGAAGGGAATTAAATTCGTACTGCGAGCTTCTGCTGTATTACAATTATCTTTAAATTAGAAATTTATAATTTTGAACCACGCTACACTGTCATCTTATTTTAGCGGAATATTTAAAACTTTCTATTGATCTCAGTGGGTAAAAATAAACATTGATAGCACATAAGTGTAGGTGTCTTTCTTCTTAACATTCTTTATCTCAGTGCATGATTTCACAAGATGGCCATTGGTCATTACAGGAACACGTGGGATCAACTCCCATTCTCTTCCCAAGTGATGCGCCGTGGAGTAATAGTGATAATACCCTCGAGATTAGAAATGAAGGAGATATCTAGTGTAAGAATAAACCGATATCGTGAAAAGGTAATTAATCGACCATACGCTCCGGGCCAATAGTCCGAATTGTGATAGAATTTATCCTGTCATTTAGGTTCATGAAAAAGGTTTTCTATTATCATTGGGGATAAATATCTACCATTCCCTGCTCCTTACTTTTATTTATTTATGTATTTTATTACCGCTCTTTCTTCTGTCTTTCCCATAGCTTTTACTATTTATGCAAGAAGAATTGTCATAATAAATAATAATTTTATTACAGTTACGCGCATGGTTATTTAAATATTTTACCACTTTGTAAGAACTGGAATTTTCATGTAATGGAGGCATTATATAAAAGTATTATAAACTGAAGTTGTGAAAATAACTTTTTTCTTTCTAATTATTTTGTCTTAGTTCTACTATGTGAACGATAACTCCAAAGAAAACTTGTAGTATTCACAGAAATGTAATGAACAAAACTTTAACACCTGCTACTTAAAATGCTACGTTTTTCCTCGATAGTATTAAATCTTAAATGTTCGAAATTTTACTTTCTGCATTTTTAACAGGATACACTTTTTGTTATATAAAAGAAGTAATAAATAAATAAAATTAGAAAAATAACTGCGATCCTCAAACAAACATATCAACTTTTTAACTAAGTTTTTGAATTAAAATCAAAAGTACTTACATTAAAAAATAATGAGCTATTTATTAATATGAATCGATATAATATATTTTATAAATATCTATAGCACTACTATTTTATACAATGTCAGATATTTAATATTAAGTTTGCAGTTTCTAGTAGAATGTGCACAATGGTTATAAGGTTTTCTTTAGGTGAAGTGCAAATCTCAGAATTTTTCTTCAAAGCATTCTAGACAATGATAAAACGTCTCACAAAACTCAGCGCACATAATCTTCAATTTCATTCAACTTTCGTAAAGAGTAAAGTGAAAACTTAATTTAATATTTTCAGGGATAGCAAAAGTCACGTTAAAAATTTATTTGTCTAGAAAGTTTAAATGAGAAATTTAAAATATTTTTAGAGAAAATTTTCAGAAGAAAGTCACAAAATTGAGTATGCAGCTCTTTAAAATGTTATTTATTTTGTAATTTAATATACTGTTTCTCTAAATTTAATCTGTTCGATATTTCTGCTGCATTAAATTCCGGATCGCTGATTTTCAAGAAAAATTATATTTTTAATCATCGTAATGAAGCTGAGCACCAAACCAGCTATAATTTTTCTGAAAAAATGTTTGATGAAAGTAAATTTCAACATAAATTTCAGAATAAATTTAACTTTCTAATTCTGACGTTTAAAAATTATCCAGAAACATGAAACGCTCGGTCTTAATCATAAATGATAATTAAGACGAATTTTAAGATATACGACAAAGAGGGAAATTAACCGAGAACAAACGAAATTCTCTAAGTTCTGCAAGAATTGATATATACACTTCTACACCGAATGGAAAGAGCGCCACTGCCGAACTAATATGAATAATACCCTAAAAACTTATTTTTGACCACTTTTCCTCCACTACTTAAATGAATGGGGCTTTCCATTTAGGAAATGTATAGCCATTCTAATTCAACTAAGAGTCTTTGGACCGTTTGCCACAATATTGTTACGAACATGTGATGCTGCTTTCCCACAAAGTCAATCTTATGGTTGGAAAGAGACATTTACAGAGGTTCTTACTGCCTAGAAGGGAATCGAAACCCACGACCCACAACCTTGGCGATCATTTTCACGGCTAGGCGACAAATTTGACGACTTTAGAGACAAACTGAAAGTCCTCAGAAAGAATAGAATTTGCTCGATATCTCTCTTATGTACGGAGATATACAGAATTTACAGATGATTCTATGTGGCGTCACATCCTGTCAGAAAAAGTTTAAAAACCCGGACTTGCTGAGATCCGAACAATCGTCTTCGGAGTTTGAAGAATCTCTTGGTCAGCTGTTTGAAGCTCTGTGCTATTGTTTGTGATATTGCTGTTTTTTTAAAGAATTAATGTCTGTTTGTGTTGCTAATTTGTGTAAATTTTGTTTTTCCTTTTACCAGCTCTTCGTGTTTTCCGGAATATTTGAGAATAAAGTGTCATTCTCCGTTATCCTGCTTATCGGACTGTTCTCACCGTACACACACCGATCGAATTTCGTAACAATACCACGATATTTGAAAATCGCTTTAAATACAAAATATTACACAAACATATTTTAATTATTTTAACAATTTAAATAATATTTAAACTGAATTTTCTAATAATAATTTTTCCGACATGAAAATTTGTATTATTAAAATATTTTCAAATGCATTTTTTTATTTTCTTGGCTAATATATCTTTTTAACACATATTAGCTTGGAACACCTTTAACATTACGCTTTAGACCTTTTTAGAAAGAAGAGAGTGGTGAATGCTACTCAGGTTCGGAAGCCACCACATATTTCTCCATTATTTCTTTTTATGTGTTTTGTCTTGAACGATTCCTCTAAAATTACAAATATAGTCCTTTATAATCAGATTTTGTCTTGGCATCTCATTGCACTTTTTATTTCTTTCATATACAAAGAGAAATTATTGTGATCGCCAAGAAAAAATTGAATTGCAGATTTTAACGAATCATCACGGTTTTGATATGTCTGATTTCGGAAAATAGTTATTCTGTGCATTTTTTTCTTCCGAATGTGGACTCCATGACAGAAAAAGCAATGAATTAGACAGATTAAATTTGGTTTCTTGCATTAATACCCATTTTGTTGATCTTTTGCTAAATTTTGGAGTAGACCTGCTTTCTGTCTATTTTGTATATGAACACAATAACTGAAAAACGCATTGAGTTAGAATATGAAGTTTGTCATGTGGTTGCTACTTTGAAACTGCAGGTATGCATGTAACCTAGAGATTATTTTAAATTTTTTATTCGTGTATATGTGAAAGCAGTCACTATTAAAATTCAACAGATACAGCCATCGAATTTAATATGTAGTCTCTATATCTAAATTGTATATCTGCATCAAAGTTTCGAACGAATAATTTAACTTGAAAATACACTTTTCACTTTATAGAACACTAGCAGTACCTGCACGTTGGCCGTGGCACCATGACTTCAAAAAAAAACCCACAATGACATAAAATAAAGTTTTGAAGACGTAATCAAAGCAGAAAAATATATATTTTTGATTTTCCCGCTTATTTTTCCTCGCGACAATATGATTTGAATTGTAGGACGAACGCACGTAAGCACACAAACACTGCCTTTTCTAAGTATAGACGTCGTTAAAGTCAAAGAGGTAAGACATTTTCGATTAGTATTTTCACTACCACCTTACACCTTCACGTTGAAATGATTGAATTTCATGTAATTTTATTGAAATCAAACTATGTTTCCACGGTGGAGTTTGGAGCACTCTCTACTATGTTTTGCAGCATGCATTCTTGGTAAATAATATGAAATCACAGGGTAGCTTTAATATAATATGCTTATCCTCCAAGACACCTGAAAGGAAATCTAGTTTCTAGCCTTAGTGACATACTGAATATATTTAATTTGCTACAATTTTATTCTAATATTTTCATAGAAAACTTACTCCTTTTGCCATGTCAGTCGCATTTTGTTGCCGCTGAGATTCTCGCGAAACGTTTATTTCATCTGCTGAGAGACGAAATTGATTCTAGAGGCGACTTAAGGTATGCATACTAATGCCAAAAGCTCATAATCTTGTATGCCACATGTGTTTACTTCAGTTAGCTTTCCGTATCATCTTTGTAATAAACTGCCGATTTATCCGTTCACTTCTTAGGCTATATGTATGTGCCTATGTGATCTCAGTTTCGTTTCAGAAAGATGAATCTCAGTGTCCCTTCGGAAGCTGAGCTACTTTAAATACTCTGTTCTTAGAGTTTCCGATTCCTAGAAACCTTATTTTCTTTGAAAAAATGGGTTCTTCTATTTATTTTCTATTGTCTATGTTTTATGCACAGATAATTCGATGACATTCTTAGACATAAAATGCGAAAGTGTTCAAATAATTATAAGTCTACTTTTATGTATTTCTGTGTAAAAAATACGCCATTCTTCTTTTAACAAAGAACATTATTTCAAATTAAATAACTGCCATAACTAAAGAGTTGCTGTAAAATTAGATTCTTCTCTTTTTAAAAAAACCAATATATTTAACAAAACAATGAATATTTTGTAAGCTCACGCACTTTTGTGATTTACGAGGAAAAAATTATACTAGCTATTTTTTAATTTGTAATGTTGTGTTAATTAATATAATTCCCTATTAATATTCATGGTTCAATAAAATATAAAAAAGTAAGATGCTTTCTCAGTGTTAATAAAATTAAGGTAGTTTCGCAATTATGATGTTAAGCAAAATACTTCAACTTAACATATGAAATTTATTGTTCATGAAATTAATTAAATCTAATCTATTTTGCAAGTTCATTGACAGATTATAGTAACTTGTTTGTACTCTAGCATAAAATATTGAAGCCTGGCGTAAAATTAGATAAAATAAAAAACTTTGTAATTATGATAGTTAATAAATATTTCATTTTATTGAATGCATTTCATAATATTAATAACGTATAATCTAATTCAGAAGACCTTTAACAAATTATGGTCACTCGTTTTCTAACTAGACTGAGATTTCAAGGAAACAAATTTAGTTTTTAAATATGTCAAATTAATTTAATTAAAGCCTTCACGTTCTCTTGTAAACTCATTGTAAATGGTAGACTTCACCAGTAGTCTGAATTAAATTTAAGATGTTAAGATTGGCAATGGGTTATTCTTTTTCTATTAAATATTAATATTGAAAGCATGTGTTATATTTTAAATATAAACAACAATTAAACTGGAAATTAAAATTAAAATCAAATTACCTTATCAATAATCATACAAATGAAGTACAAAAGAAAGCTTGATTAAAGACTATTGCACTATGAAAAAGGACAATCTAGAAATGGAATTCTCTCTCTCTCTCTCTCTATATATATATATTTATTTATTTATATATCGAAAAAAGAAACAATAGACAAAAAATCAAAAACATACAAGGAACAAAAGACAAAAATTTAATAATTTTAAAAATATAATGGCACGCCGCTCGTCAGGAAGAGGAGCCCACCAATAATATTAATAAGCGCTTTTTCTGCTAGCGACATACAAAAAAACGAAAAAAAAAAAACTCGCTATCTCCTTAAAAAGCACCTACCTAGAATAAATGAAATACAAAAAAATGTCGATTCCAAAATCGAAAGCCCAAAATCCGAGTAGACAAATCTAGAATAAAAACAAAATATAATATAGAAATAAAAACAAAATAAGAAAACTTACCACCGTTGGAATTTGTAAAAAAGCCTCCATAGCTGCACGTGGCTATGATTAAGGCTTGGCATCACTGACATCCAAGAGAAAGCCAATGAATGACACACATGATAGAAAGGTAGAAGGCGAAAGATGCAGTCCAAGTTGCAGAATCAAGAACAAATCGAAGGAAGAAATGGTAGAAAAAGACGAAAAAGGCTATTCTGGTAGCATAAAGATTAAAAAAATTTAAACTTAACATAACGACGTACAAAGTTCTCCGGAATACCATTAAAAATTATTTGACCAAATAAAAGCTTAGATTGATTCGATTTTGCATTTACATCCCAAATAGCAAAGAAAGCTTGTCTAAAAGGTTTTAGAAACCTTGTCGTCGGCAAGGGTAAAGGGTTGTCACAAAGGTTTCCATGACAAGGGTAAAACCTTTCGGCAAGGTAGAGGAAAGGTTCGCTAGTCAACAAGAAACAAGGTTTTCTGTAAGGTTTTTAGTAAGATTTACCCAAGCTTTTATTACAAGCTTGTTTCAAGCTTTCCTCAAGCTTGTTTCATGCCTTTCAAAAGGTTGTTAAAAGCCCTCCTTCGGCGGAAAAATAGAACCCCCTTCCCCCCCGAAGCCGTACTCCTAGAGAGGGGTCCAACACTCCTTTTTTCACCTCCTCTTCAAAGCCGTACTCCAACAGAGGGGTCCAACCCCCTTTCTTTATCTTCCTTCTTCTGACGTCATCTTAGTCCAACTTAGAGTTATCTGGAATGTCAATTAATTAGATCAATTAGGAATCTTAATTAATCAAAGTTTACTTATTATTTTCAATTAATTTGATCAATCTAATTTTTGAACCTACTTGTACGATCTATAATATAAAACAGAAAAAAACATGTGTCTGTCTGTCTGTCGGTCACAAGAACTCCTCCTAAACGGTGAACCGTAGCGACATGAAATTTGTACACGACATTCTAGAGAAAAGTTTTAGTTCATCGGTGCTATTTTCAACCTTCAGAGTTAATTAGTTCTTAAGATACGTAATTAAATAACGAAAATTAGCCGCTGTTAAGCCTATTGCTTAGTCGTTTTTCGCCAATAACTTCTGAAACATATATTAGCCAACAATTATTTTTATGCCATTTTAAAGAGCTAAAAATTATCTTTTTAATGATATTAATTCCATTGCGATGAAATGTTTTCTCTGATTGTTATAAAAGTTTAAAAAAATATTTTAACGCAACTTCTAACAATACTTTTTTATTCTTATAGAAATGAATTTAAGCCAATTTACTGTTAAGCGCGAGGGCTTTTGCCAGTGTTAAAGTTAATATAAGAAAATATTGTTTTCTTTGACCATAAACAACAAAGTAGAGTTTTCACTTCCGGTTTCAGGTTGTGGCATTTACACCTTTTAAAGCGTTTACACAGTGATCCAATGAAGTTAGTGAATTATTCTCTCGCAGTTTTGTTTAATTTTCACAAATTTTTAAATGATCCTAATGAGTGTGTGCTAAGCTTTCGATGTTACTTAGTCCGGTTGCTATCGTGGGAAGAGGACCAGGGGCTGGGGAAAGATGTATTAATGGTGTATCTGTCGCAAGAACTCCTCCTGAACGGTGAATAGTCTTGATAAGAAATTTGCAGGAACGGACGTTTGTGATTTTATCATAAATTCAATATTTTTTACTACAGACAACAATTAAATAATTAACAAAGAAAGGCCTATTGACTCAGCGATACGAGATGAAGATTACTACTTTATTTTTCAATCAACTATCACGTGATCCTTAAGGAATTCTTAAACATTTGGAACAACTTATTTTTAAAATCCACTCTCATTTGGTACTTGAAAAAAAGTAAGCATGTGGTATAACTTATTTATATAGTCAAACATCACGTGAACATTAAGAAAACAGCGATTATGTGATCTTTCTGAGAAAATAAATAAATAATTAATTTCTGGAATAATAACTGAAATTACTCAACTCGACGCTTGATTTTCATTTTTTGAAGTTTTCAGTCTATTTAATTTTAGTTATTTATAGTTGTATCTTTTCCTTATCAGATTTTATTCAAGAAATTGCCGATAAATTGACGCCGGAACAGAAATGTATTGATAGATATGATATAGTTGCAAGAGTTTTTAGATTCAAATTTAGAAACTAATGTGAATTATAACTATAGTAAAATATACGAATATATATTTTGTTTTATGTATTCTTTTGAATGGTAAAAGCGGATGACATATAGCATGGTGGATGATATATTCCACAGATTGTAAGCACCTAATTATACCATTGAGTACAATGATGTAATTTACAATAACGGAGAATATATGAGGAATAGAGAATGGTTGTTGAATTGGTAATTTTGGCACTGACTAATGAAAGTTTAGGTCAGAAAAATGAAAAAAAATATGTCGTATAGGAAGGGAGGTATTACAGAATATCTATCTGTAGATAAGCTAATGGGCAATAACAAGTAACATCATATCCTGTAGAGTTCTTCCACTCCTCTTATTTGTCATTGATACCTTCCAACAAGCTGAGATTTAAAGTCGATGTGACAATACTATTGATACGTAATCTCGATGTACCGAGACTTCGCATTGGCTCACAGTTACAAATTACACACCTAGGTACAAATGTTGTGCGAACTACTGTTATGACTGGCACAGCGAGAGGAGAGAGTATTTTAATTCCACGCATTCTGATAATACCGAAGGATTTACCATCAAAGTTTAAATGGTTATAATTGCCTTTAAAATTAGCATTTGCCAGGCTCAGGGGCAGACACTCAAAGGGGGAGGAGAACATTTGGAAAAACCGTATTTTTCCCATGGGCAACTATATATAGCGTGTTCACGTGTGTCCAGCCCACAAAACCTCTACCTTCGTGCAAAAAACGTAGTATACAAAAGTGTCTTAGCATAGATAAACAAATTACCTAACTATAACAGCTAACACTCCGCTTCGTCGTTCAATTATGTAATTATTATCCGTCAAAACCTTTAATTTCCCCTTTCAACATGTAACGAAACAATTACTTTCGTGAATTAGAAAAAATTAATAATTCAAATTCTTCGCGCACGAAGTCGAGGATAACAGCTAGTATTTTTATAATCTTGAAAGTAAGAATTGAGCAGCTCTTGAAAAGTAACTAAAGAAATGCTTGTAAAAAGATCTTTGAAATCGAAAGTTTCAATAGAAGAAATATGGTCTCTATTATTGTGAATGAAGTCAATAACCGGTTTATTATTGTTAATGATCCAAGTGAAACTTTCAGAACAAATGGCATTCAGTAAATTTTTAACAAGTTACAGATAATGTTTCCTGGTTGCTTCATGTATGAAGAAGTTGCACATGTGATAAAACTAAAAGAATTTGGATTTTTGTCGAATTTTGGAATAAAAGTGATATAAGGAAAACTTAAATTATAATTCTTTATCTTGAAGAATTTATAGAAAGCAAGAATTTTTTTTAGAAATTATACTCATATTAAAGTTGGAGTTTTTGTACGTTGCTGTATTTTGAAGCTCTTATCCAGAAGATTACAATAATACTGTTTGCAAATAAATGCCTAATTATTAGAAGCTTTGTTGATTGGAGTGATGATGAATTTACTTTTTAAGTCTTCAATAGCATTTTAAATATTAGAAATGTTTAGAGAATAAGAACCTTTGGAATTATAATACTTAAGGATGATAGACATCTTCAAAAAGTAATACAGGTTTCATTTCCACTCAGTGAAAAAAATCGACGGGAACGGAAAAAGCATTAGAAGTTTTTAAACAGAAATCATCAATACTTTTCAGAATGTTACGCAAAATAGAAGACAGAGAAACTCGAAAAACTGCTCGGAATTTCAGACCTTTTAACATGATATTATTTCGATCAGTAATTTCTATTATGTCAAGGTTACCAGTAACAATATGGCCAGAATCTTTGTCAATAAATTGAGAAAATATGTCTTTGTCACACAAACATCTAGCTGTTTTTCTAAGATTAAAAATTTCATAAGAGGCATTATTGTAGTTGAATATTTTCCTGTCAAAAGGAACATCATATTTAAAAGTTCTTTTTGTAAACAAATATTTTTAATAGGAAAAAAAAAACTGCTGAGCATCATCGAAAATGGTAGAAAAAGGAATCTTGTCGAAAAAAGGATGCTGGAAATTAAAAATGAAATTCAACTTTCTAATGGGATCATTAGCAGTAGCTCAGTACACGAGGGGTTTGAAAAAAATAATATAGTTTTGGAAATTGAAACACATGTTCATGAGGAGCTTATGATGAACAAACTAAAAGTCCCCGGTCCGGGGGGGGGGGGGGTGCGGGCGGCCCCCACATGGATTTCAACCGGTTTTTTTGTTTTCCCGGAATATCGCGAAAACTAACAGTTTACAAATTGCAAATGATTTAACAAATTAAAAAGGGTAAAACTGTACGTGATTTGGTTAAAAAAATTGAAGAAACTGGATGCACATGTGATACCGCGATCCGGACGATTATGTGTTCCCGTTGAAGTTGTTGTGGAAGTGTATAATACTATTACTTCAAGTCCATTAGATACTGCAAGAAGTGTTGCCGGCAATTTGGAAGTACCGAAAACCACAGTACTCAAGCTTCTGCGCTCTGTTCTGCGAATGTTTCCTTCTCGATTCCAGTGCGCCCAGATGGACCTGGAGACTGAGCAACAGCGTGTCGACTTTGAGAAATTTTTCCTCATCAGAGATGATGAAGTTAGCAGGTAGCCGCTGAGGATATTATCGACGGATGAGGAGCATTTCTCCTTATCTGGGAACGTAAACTACAAGAACTTCGTTCACTGAGCTGAAGAAAATCCTCGCTATGAGGCACCAGCGCTTTTACACGAAGTTAAAGTGACTGTGTTGTGTGGCATCGCAAGCACATTCGTTCTCTGTCCGTACTTCTCCGAAGATGTCATTTCCATAAGTATGAAAACGTGCTCCATCACAAATTCTCGGTATACAACAATATTGCAGCATTACGTAATTCCAGAATTGCATAAACGAAATGTCGTTAATGACATTGCATGGATGTAAGATGGCGCTCCTCCACACGTCGCCACATGTGTTAGCCAAATGCTGCAACAGCACTTTGGTGATAGAGTCATCTCCCATAACTTCGGTGTTTTGTGGCCACCGCGATTCCCCGGCCTCACTCCAATGGATTTTTGGTTCTTGGGTTATCTGAAATCTAAGGTGTACACATCAAATTCACTAGATTTGTCAGAATTGAAAGATGCCATAAAACGGGAAGTTATACAGACTGCTCCATGTTACGTTCGTCATTGCTGGAAAAAATCTCCCGCATGCAATGCGTTATCGTCTGCGAAGGTGGGCACGTTGAAAACTTGGAATTCCAATAAAAAGTTTTTTTTCCCTCTCCTCTCTTGTGTTGTCATTGGTCCTTTACAATGCTCTTCTTTGAAAATGTCTTATGTAGGCAATTTTCGTCATGAGTGTATCAATCCAATTCCATTTATGGTTTTTGAATGCATAGATCAACTTTGGCATGGAAAAAGTGGTGTTGCCATTCGAAAATTTCGAAATTTTTTCGCTGTAAGCGTAACCCTGAGTGCTCTATTGTTTTAATCATCACAATCTTGAGCGCGTACCTTCAAATAACAATATCTGAAATATCATTTCGATTGTTTCAGCGGATAGACCGCTAGGAGTTCATATAACGGGGAAGTTTTTTTATGACCACCCTGTATTCAATTATGAAAAAACAGAGTACAGAATTGATTTCATTTGTTAATAGAGTTCTCTTCTTGAAATAAACAATCTTGAAATAATATTAAATTAAATAATCAATTTTACAGTTTTTTTAAGCATTATACCAATTTACTGTAACGAACGTGCTTCATAATTATTGAAAACTGTGTGCAATTTCATCTTATATTATTCAGTCTGGAATTTATTTAAAAAAATGGAGAAAGTAGCATGTTTTCTTTATGAATTCAGCAGGTGTGAAGAATATAAAACTCATAACTTTTGACAAGTTAAAGTACCATGCATTTGATAAATAACATGAAAACAAATTAAAAGTACCATGAATTGTAAATTCTGCATCATGAAACAAAAGTGACTCATATCTATGCGATGGATTTTATACCATTATCACTTCGAAAAATTCATCATCTACGTCACACAAAATTATTGAACACATACATTCCGGAGTAGAAATTCTAGCCGGAATGTTACAGCTGAAAAATTGATTCCACTTAAAGAGAAAAATGGCCCGTATTATCAGTAGCTACCGATTTCCCACAAAAAAGAAAGATAAACGGATTGTAAAAAGAAAACATACTTTCGAAGATGGATTGGTTTTCCTGTCTATAAACTTGGTATTTGTGTTCTGTCGTTTAAGAGGAAAAGGTGACCTTTAGACTTGCTGAGTACCGAGGAGTGATTGCAGAGTCAGATGAAGCAATAAATTATGATCAAATAAAAAGAATTTCGCATGTATCGTATTTATTGATAGGTGTTATATGTCAGGATTTGAAAGAATATTTATTCTAGTAATTAATTTTGTATATTTCTCTTAAACTGAATCTGAATTGTGATTAGGTCTGAGAACAGGACATTTTTACGGAAATCCTATTCTCTACAGAAATTTATTTTGAATTCAAGTTTCCAAAAAGAAAAATATCTGAATATGTCTTTGAGATAGCATGTAACTAGATGGAAATTTCGTGAATTTCTATCTAAATATAAGCATAAGAAAAATGGAAATCAGCCACCTCTCTTGATTAAAATATTTTCCATAGAATCAGCAAATTTAATAAAACATATATTAAAAATCCACTATTTTTGGTGTAGTAAAAATGCATTTCTTTTTATGTCCTCCTTTTGGGATTTATAATAATCCATTAACATAAATATTATGGGATTTTGAAATCATTTACTTTCTCAAATTCCCTACTAAGGAGGCTACGCTTATGGAATAAAAATTAACTAAATCAGCCGATTATTTGACAATCAAATTCGGAGAATATTAAAATAGGGTACAGTCAACGCGAAATATGAATCGTACGAATTTTTAGAACTCGAGTTCACTAAGAAGTAAGGAAAAAATTCATTACAGAATTCCATTTTTACGAACATGAAGCAGGCTAAGATAAATAAAAGTGCATAGAAATAGTAAGATTACAAATTAGAAGAGCGTATACATAGGTACTGTAATATTTGAAAATTGCATTCAAAAAATCCTATCATATAATTAACATACATTCTTTCTTTTATTTGGTTCGTGTTGTGATTTTTTAAATATAATGATGACATAGAAATATAATCTACGTTAAACAGAAAATAATAATAGGCATTGCATTTATGAAAATGTGAAGTAGAAATATAATGACAACGCTATAGATGTTTGTTTTCTGAACGGTGCCTAGCAATATAGATAAAAAACAAATGTTTTTGGATTTGATGATGCTATCTAGAGGATATTTTTTTAAATTATAATCTTTTCAGGTTACAAAAATGTCTGTTGTATAAGTTTAAAATAAATGTGTTGTTTGGAAGAAAAGCACCATCGTACTGAATCT
>BGPR01026716.1:0-21314 GCA_013235015.1 Araneus ventricosus | reverse complement strand
AATCAGTGGAGATGGGCAACCGTTTAACAAATTGTTAAGTCCGTCTAATGTAGCGCTTTAACACAACTGCACCTAGAATCGCGGGGATTCCCAATCAGTGGAGATGGGCAACCGTTTAACAAATTGTTAAGTCCGTCTAGTGTAGCGCTTTAACACAACCGCACCTAGAATCGCGGGGATTCCCAATCAGTGTAGCTGAGCAACCGTGGAAGGAAGAAGTGAGTCGTACCCGTTTGAGAAGTTGAGTTGAACCCGTTAGAAAAAAAATACAAGGTCTTCTCCACTTATGACCGAGTTCTGTTCCAACTGACAAGTTATAAGTCGGATTAATATTTTTCAGCACTACTGTCATTCAAACGGATTGTAAAAATTGCACATAAACACAAACCTTCAACCTACATTCCTATTACGTATAATTACATTCTCTTTTGTATACACTGTAAAATTACAACCTGCTATTACATTTTATTTTGAAATTTCAAATTAAATTTTTTGGTTGTAAGTGCGGATGGTAGAAAGCCACATAGATCATATGTCGAAAAGAAGGCGTATGCAAAAGAGAAATTATATGGCAGCGTTGGGGCTTTGACAAATATGAACAGGGTCTAATTTCTAATCTTGGTTATAGAACGAACTCAGATTTTTAAAAAAATGCCAAAAGAATAAAAATAAAAAAACGGAGGACAGAAAACTAAAAAACTAAACATAATCAGTAAAAGGATTAAAGAAAACCAACATATAAACCAAACAATTTCCAAAAACAAAATACCGGCTAAATGGGGTATGTGACAAATGGGAACAGTTTGTGAAATTGGATTCAGAAAAATTTGAGGGAAAAAAAAGATGAGAGGAGAGGAGAATATATCCGAGTTAAAATCTAAGAACGAAAAATAATAAGAATATCGTTCCTTCGTCGAAAAAGCAGTCGCTGGAAAGTCTCTCTGTGTCTTTAGTGAAGAAATCCGCTAATTTGTAGTGTTCACATTTGGTGAAGGTAGTCATTAAGTACAAACAAGAGAGATACAAATGAGACTGAGATTGTATATCCTTAACATCCTGAATTCTTTACTGAATACGTCTTGGTCAAATGCCGAGATCGACATTCTTTCCACTCTCCAACATTTCCGCGCTAGAGCAAAGCGCTGACGTTTAGCCTACAACGTAAATGAGCACGAGGTCCACATGTATGGCGACATGTTGTCTGAAACCTACGATTCTGCAATCCCAAACTCGCCACTACCCACGAGAAAGATCGTAAGGTGAGCTTGCTGGCAACCGAAAGTTGTTCTGTTATGCCGAAAGAAACTTAGATCTTCAAATTATGAGAAATAGAAACTATTTGCGTAGTGACATTTTTACTGTTCTCGGAGAATCAGTCAATATTAAGAACAGAAAATAGCACAAACAATTTGCAGCTACTGGAAATGCGAATAAAATAAGTATCTCTGTTTTTTTAAAGCAGTAACATTTTGGCTTTGCTTTATTTTTTGCTTTACAGAAGCTGTTTAAAATAAGGGTTAGGAGTGAGTTGGAAAAGATTTGACTAATTTCGAGATTGCAGTAAAATTCAAACAAAAGAGTTCAGCTCACTGGCTTTTATCTCACTTAACTTCTTTCATATTTGTAAATTTCGCTTTTGTAAGGAATGAATTTTGTAATTAACGTTCACCCACTTCCTGGTGTATTAGAGTTGTGTGTTATCGATTGTAGTATAATGTTAAATATTTTCATAACTTAATTCTCAAATGGTCATTTAATTTTAATTAAATTTTGATTCCATAAGTAAGGCAATTGAAAAAATTTATTTCAAGATTTCATTTTGATAATAATGAATTATGAAATATATTAAGACTACAAAGTAGAAGCATTAAAAATAAAACGAAAGATTTTAAAAACACAATTTTGTTAATTCTTTAAAAAGTACAAAATAATTTTTTTATCAGATTTCTGGATATAAGAACAAAATCAATAAACGTGAGGCGCTGAAAAAAACTATAAGGAATTTAAGCCACAGTGAATATCAGAAGAAAGAGAAAAATAAATAAAGATTTTTTTTAAAGAAATTAATTAAAAATTAAAAGATGGGTTATAAATGCGACTAAAATCCGTATTTAGAAAGAGCATTCCTATCAACGCCTCAAGCTTCTGTTTTGATAACTATATTTTTGATAAAAGTATTAATTTCTACTGAACAAATAAAAACGCGATTTTAGTAACTTTGTTATTTCTTATTTTAGTGTAACTATCACAGTTTTGATATGTTAATGTATCAAAATACTTCTGTGAGCGATAAATTGTCACATACTCACTTGTACACAAGAGACTAGGTAAATCTTTAAATTCACCCAGTGGGCTCGTTTGCTGTTATAACGAGTATCAGTAGGACATTTCTAAATTAATTGCACTTGCGTAATACACAAGGGCCTACTTTTAAAGATCATTAAGCTGTCCGGATATTACTGCAGAAGAAGGTACAGACGATTTTATAGTTTTAAATATCCAGTCACTTACTTTAAATTGATCTTACCAAATATATGAAATTTTTTAATGTAAAAAATAAAACGTCGTAAGTTATTATTCTGAAATCCAATTTTAAAAATCTTTTAAATAACAAAACTCGAAGTTAAGCTGATCACACCCCGACTGTTTTATAATACTAGCCGCCCTCCGGGCGAGTTCGCGGCCAGCATCCACTTTGCTCAGCACTGCCCCTGCCACCTCGCAGCTTCGAAGCTCTCAGCCATTACTTTTTTCAATTTTAAATACTGCATGAAGATTAGTGGAACAGGCCATAAAACCATAATAGATTTCATATTCTTTGTAGACAACAGATTCCTTTACAATTGTAAAATCTTTCAATAAACCTCATTTAATTATAATGTTTTGAGTAACTTTCTCACTAATTTCGGCATGAAAGTCTTCAGATCCATAAATACAGAATGATATCGCCCTAAATAAACAGTTCCCACCACCTACAATAGGAACTTTACAATATTTTTGACACGCCATTTTGATGGAACTATTGGAATCTATATATTTCAAATAATATGGTAAAACCTTCAGACAGTTCGCCAGCATCAACCACTCCACGGATTTCGATAATTTTTATTTCGTATGAAAGCTTATGACGTCTAGATATGTCATCAAGGGTCGTCTGCCCTCCATACCACCCCCATTTTCTAATCGAAAAACATTTCTCCACCATACATTCTTTATATGTTTTTTCGACTTCGTTCAAAAATGGGAGTTGGCGGAAATGGGAATGAAAAAAAAAATGTCGAAATCCGTAGGTTGGTTGTGGCTGGCAAAGTGTCTAAAGATTTTTCCCCATACAGAATGTATGGTGGAGAAATGGTTTTTCGGTTTCGTTCAAAAATGGGGGTGGTAGGGGCAGACAACCCTTGATGGCATATCTAGGCGTCATAAACTTTCATATGAAATAAAAATTATCGAAGTCCGTCGAGTGGTTGGGGCTGGCGAACTGTCTGAAGGTTTTACCATATTAGTTGTATTTCAAATATATAGATTATTTAAATTCATCCAAAATCCATTTCAATTAATAATTTAGGGTATAAAATGAAACTTAAAATTTTAAAAAATCGACGAAATGGAAATAAAAACTGAAATGGGATTGTAGTCTATTCAATGATGTCACATAAAAATATAACTGCGCATATCATCCAATATCTATCTACACATTGTCTTGCGCTCCTTATAGAAGATGAGCAAAGAATTCCAAAGGTGAATTGATTGGACGCGACTGAAGTATATCACGTGAATATGAAACGGTTCCATTGTCGGTCTGAGTGACATGTAATATATTATGAGAGTAACAAATATGTTGATGTTTTTTTATTTCGATGCAAAAATTCAGATTTTAAGTTATGTGCTTCAATAATTTTCTAATTTAAATCTAAGTTTACAATTATTTTTTTAAATTGTTAAACATTTCATTTCACTGCTTTTGCAAAGGAAGTCAAAATTATAACATCGATCAAGAAAGCTTAATTGTGAACAATTAGTTTATAATTGTTTTGCATACAAAAAATATAATTCCTCAAAATTTAGAAAAAATTAATAGAAATAAATATTAATTAATATATACATTAGTTCTACTTTTTTTCCGAACATATGTTGAATTTATTTCTAGAAAAACTATTGAGGAGTGTAAATTCTAAATTCTTTAACAATTAATAACAACGTTAAAATAACTTTAAAAATTATTTATCTTTTTATTCCTTTTTTTTATCCCGCCAAAAGTCTGAAACGAAAAGCTTATTCGACAACAACATTTCAAAATGTTAGAGAAAGAGAACATGCTAATGATTTTATATGAAGTTAGTTGGAAATGGATTCATATTTGATGATAAATTGCTGTCATGCTGATTAGCAAAATTGTCCTAGTTTCTTGTTCTAGTTGAACTCAGAACTAGACAGGGTATTTATCAACTTGACATTACCAAATGTTGCCGGTATGCAATGTCCACCTGTGGTTTAAATTTATGAAGCTTCTCCAACTTCATCACCAAACCCATATAATGGGAACTATTAGTTCTAAAATTTTAGTTTTAATTAGCCATTATTATATAAGCTTTATAAGTTACGAATACTGCAAAAATTTCAGTATTTAAAGATTCAAATCTGCCACTTAGTTTTAAAATTTTGTTTTGCTTTTGTTTTTGTGAGATTTTAATGTTAATAAATTGTTTTGAGATTTGATTCTTTTATCATGTTATTATATTTTTACAGACGATTAATCTCCTTACAAAAGAACTAATTTTCTAAATGTGCAACTTCTTATAATATGTACTAAATTAAATGCTTTTGACTAGGAATCAAGAATTATTTTTGTATCATTTTTCGGGACTTCTTTTTTCAATATTTTTTAAAGCTCTCGTTGCTGTTTTTTGTGTGTTTGTTTGTTTGAGATAAAAAAAAACTACAAACCTCTTTTAAGAGCATTTTGATTGTTATTTAATGTTAGATTTTATGTATTTCAGCTGAAAATGAAACTTTTATAAAATCTCAGATGATACTCGTATAGTTAGACAATTTTAAATTGATATCTTAGAAACATTTCTAAAAGTTAACTCCTTCATAAAGATTTAAAAAATTAAAATATCCTTCTTGAGAGCAATATAAGTAATCGATGTCCTTATCTAAGCGCAAATTAAAAATATTGTTGTTGTAAATTTTGCCTAAAAATCTCTTTTTTTTCTCAACTATTTATTAAAGAAATTATTCATAAAATATCCTTAACTTTTACTCAATGAATATTCATAAGTTTAATTTCTAACAGTTATTCACAATTTACATAGATAGCCCGCCTTGCTTAGTATTAGGAATTAAAAATATACGAAGTTTTCTGAAATGTTTGCAATGTAAACCGACATAAAATTCTTTCCTAAAAATATCTTCCGTCTCGTGTTCCTTTAATTACCAAATAACATTGCTTAATGCAAATTCTTTTTCCAATAACTCTTAAAAGTCGTCTGCTTAATTGGAATACTTAAAATTGAGGCAATTGTAGATAACCACAAAATTCTAAAAATATTTCTATGCAAGTTTTCTAGAAACATTTGACGAACTTTCGCCATTTCTAGAGCAGTTTTTCCAAAAAAGAAGCGATAAACAAAATTAAATGACCTTTGAAATTCTGCACCGAGGATATACTTTTCACCGAGCAACGGAATATTTATACCAAAAGTAGTGGATGGCAACCGGAGACATCTAATGTCAAGAGTTGATCAGTTTCCATGACAACGGTGACATGAGAGCGGATGCTTTTCCACCGATTGCCAATCTCGGCATAACTATTCCTGTAAGAGCGCAGAAACGGGAGACTGATGCATTTGCCGAATGCTTGTCTTGAAACTTGTTACTTCTTGCACTCCTCTTACTATTTCGGGAACATAATTAAGCTGATCTGATTCTTCGAGCTTTTGTAGTAGTTGTAAGACTCGCTGCGCCATTATCGGAGGAGTGGTGTAGCGTAATAGATACTTTTGGAAATAATAATTGTTATAATTGGAGGTGTTTCTTTTTAGGTTTCATATTGAAGAAAGGGATATTCTCTTTTCTGGAGAAATAACTTGATCGTTCTCAGTTTGTAATGCATTACTCCAATCAACATTTTCTTCTTTGCCGAAAATTCTTTTATTTATATGAAGAGGAAAGATATTGATCTAAATATAATGATAATTTTATTCTCGTAATTGCTACGGTAAAAATAAATCGTTTTGTTATTTTTATTTATAATATTGTAATGTGCTCGAAAAATTATTCACATATAATTATTTTCTGGTTCTGAATATGTCATAGAATTTTAACTAGCAGTAAAAAAATTGACTGAATTTGCAAACTTTCATTGCTAAGAATTTAGCGTTGAAAATTTACTAATTTATTTTATTTATTTAAAAAATTTAGCATCTTTTATTCAATAAGGTTTTTACTTTACAGTTAAATTAGATATGATTGTGTTGCACTCATAAAAAGAATGGGGGCCACGGTGGCCTAGCGGCAATGCTTAGCTTCGGATCAGAGGGTTATAGGTTTGAAACCCGATTCCACTGAAAATTCGCCGTGTATGTGGCCCTGGTGCACACCAAATCCAACGTCGTGGGTTAAACAGCTGCCCGCTGGTGTGGTGCTGAAGCTTGGAGAGGGGAATACCAGCTCGCGTGTCGTCCACGATTCCAGACGCCAACTGAAATGGCATCGGCATCGGGAAGTAGTAAGAATTATACCCCAGGTTGTCCCAAAATTCAGAATAAAAGCCCCCCCTCAATTATTAGATATATGCATTGCTTAGCTTCGGCAGTATTTTAATTTCTATTTATGAATGAGAGAAACTTACACATGTATAGCACACTTCATGCCAGTTGCACGCCCGCAGGAGTAAACGTTTCAATGGACCTTCAGGCATAATATCACTCAGAGTTGTGCAATCGCTGGTCAGGGTATCCAGTGCAGGACACTGTCTACCTGTAAATTTTTTTCCAAAAATAAAATTTGATTTTATTTTCAAGTAGAGAAAGAAAAATAAAGTAGTTTGTCATAAATATTCCGAAATGAAATGAAACAAGGTAAAGAATATGCCTTCTGTAACATACATGTAATTGCATACTTGAGAGCTTATTTATATTAACTTTTTAAAAAATTGCTTTAAAAAACTTCTAATGTTAAGTCTAAATCGAATTCCACCAATGCTTTAGCGTGTTAAGGCATGACATGTCATGGATGAGGAACATGTATCAGAAGAAGAAGGTTATGGGTTCTATTCTCTTGACAACCATTATTCAAAACTAAGGTTTACCGATGTGAGCTTTAACAACGAATTGTTTGTTATGATTGAATGGTTGCTAGAGGTTTTACTGCTTTGCCTACAAGCAAAACTCAAGCCCATTTCTCCATAATGCCTTCTAGGAAGGCAACCTGCAACCATATATTAAAGTTAAATCAGACTTCTAACTCAGATGCAACATAGGCGGTCCAAGGTCAATTTTACCAACATAAGATACCCCATTTCCCATTTTTTATGAGTCCTTGGCTCATGGAGTTGACTAGATATGCTACACCAAGACATCAGAACCAACTATAAAGACATCCGTTACATGATATTAAGAAGACTTTGGGACGTAATTAAAAGGGTGATTTGAGGATTAACTTACGAGTTCTTGGAAATGTATGAGACGTTCATACCGTACCACGACCTTTTTTTTAAGTTGAAAAACAGTTTAGAAGACGTTTACGATTCAGATAGGTGACGAAAAGCAAGAGCCGCCGCATCTTCTCTAAATTCATAAGAAATATTTTAAGGCGTGATCCAGAATGACAAGAGGGCTTTGCTTGGATTTTGGAAGGCTGGGTGATTCGCAGGAAGATTATGAAAAAGTCCGTTGAGGTTGACGTTTGGCAGGAAAATAAAATCAAATTAAAAATGAAAATTAAAATAACTTTTTTTTATTTAAGGAAAATAAACTTTTATCGCGAAAATAGCCTAGCAAGTTTCTTTGAAAGAATAATTAAAGTATCTAAGGAGAACTTATATAAAACAAATTGTGTTTGCGAATTAAATTGATTTCTTTCCTGACTAATGAATCTTTCATTTTCCTTAAATGATAAACTGCCAAACGTCTATTTCAATGGAATTTTTCAGAATCTTCCCGCGTACGACTCAGCCTTCCAAAATTCAAGCTAAGACCTCTTGCTATTCTGGGTCACATTTTAAAATACTTCCTATTAGTTAAAAGAAGATCCGTCAGCTTTCACGTTTCGTCATGTATTTGAATCAACCGAACTGTTTTTCATTTTAGAAAAGGTCGTAGTATGGTACGAATGCCTCGAACATTTAGCCAAAATTCACGAGACTATATTGAGGACGATTTTACAATAAATGATTTTAAGAAAAATTTAAAAAAAATCTTATTTAGTTTCTTTTTAATTAATCCGTTTGTTTATGGTAGTTATGGTAGATAGTTTTTAGTATTTGAACTGCACAGTTTTGGCAACTAAATTTAAACTGATCATGTAACTAAATTATTTAAAACGTTGTCTCCTTTTTCGCATTAAGTTCTTAACAAACTGATTAATTTTAATTAATTTTTTTACCAGAAATAAGTCCTTTTTTACATTTACCAAGATATATGAAACCGAGTTTGAATACTTCAATTCCTATATTTTATAATTACCATTAAAGAATTATAAAATCACAATTTGCTTTTACTCACGAATTTCAAAAAATACAGCCAAAATCGCCCAAAGGAAGATAAAAAAATGTATGAAAAAAATTGATTGTATTTCAGATTTCTAAGCCTGTATATTAATGTATTAAATTTTCATTCAATGTCAAAAGCTTTTAATGCTTCCTAATTTCTATCTAAATATTTCCGAAACAAAAACCACTTAAAAATATTATTTCTCATGGCTGACATAGGAAAAACTGATTTAAAATCTATAACATTGAAATTTGACGTGTGTGTATGTATGTGACGTTAAAACAATTAATAACCGCTGAACGAAGAAGTGCGGCAAAAGTACCAAAAGATTGGGAATAATCCAAAGAATCCATTTAGACTATTTGAATTCCTAAATTGCAATTAGTTAAAAAGATATTAATTAAAAACGCCAAAATGAATGAACGCTTGCATTAATACATTTTTTATTTTTACAAGCGTCATCTACACCAAAGAAGAATGACGCATTATTCGAGATAGCCCGTGCAACGCCGGGCTACGCAGCTAGTTTTATCATAATTTATGCCATCTGTAATATTTGTATTGTTTTACAAGTTTTTAAAACAAACATTATAAAATTTAATTTTACACAGCCTAAAGATTTTTCAAAAAATAAAAAGCAAAAACAATAAAATAAAAATAGTTTTCTTGAAAAAACAAGAAAAAGTCCCATCTTAAACTGAAAAAAAGCATTCGCTCTGATAAAACATAAAAGTTTGACATAAAAGTTGCATGCAGTTGCAATTTATAACTCTGAATAAATTACCTTTCAGCTAACATTCTAATTTTTCATCACAATAAAAATCAAGAGTTAACTAGGGTTTCTAAAGAACGTCATTCCAAGCTTTTCATTAAGATTTATGCTATCAATAAATTACATTGCTGAAATACTGCGTTATTATTTTTATTTTTCCCATTTAAATTCTTTTTATTTCCACTATATAAGAGTTTCCACTTTTGGCACTGAAACGGAGCTATAAAAATATTCCATCATCTAGATTATTTTCCATTGAAACCTTAAAAATTCTCAAGCAGAAGGTCTCTTAAATATCAGTTTCCAGTTATCGGTGTGTAATATTTTTTCCCGCATTCTCGATTTCAGACCTATAAACGTCTATGCATCTTATTTGAAAATCATTTGAGAAAAAAAATATCTTTCAAGTAACTTCATATATCCAAATTCTATTCTGTCATTGAATTTCACTTACTGTAGAACCCCGTGAATCCGAACAACTTTTTTTAATTTTCTGAAAAATTTTCACTGAAAAATGAAAGAAAAATAATAATTACGAATCAAAAACAAAGATTTATTCCTAACTTAAAAGTAGTATTTGAATTGGGTTTTAGGAATGAATATAACATTTTAATTAGTACAAACTCAGATATCTTCTTTTTACCCTCAATTGTACCGTGCAAATCGCCGCGTGCTATTTCCGTACGCCTTCACAAAGCAACCGGAGTCAATAGTCTACTGCATTTGGTATATCAAGAGTATTTTTCCGTATTTCCCGGATAATCCGAATTTTCCGGAATCCGAACAGAGGTCAGCCCCAAATAATTCGGATTTCTGGGGTTCTACTGTATTTTCGCCCGCACTTTTGAGAAAATTAAAATACTTCTTTTCAAGATTATGTATTATTATAGAAATACATAGCTGTTAACATGGTGTAGGTATAGACTAACGCGGATAATCAATGTAAATGTGAATACTACGCTGATAACGTCAAAAAAGTACTGCATGATAAATGGCAAAAGGCAAAAATATCAATAAATCAAACGTAATTTAACATTCCTTCAAAAAGACTTTTTAAGAAGCTGTTTTCGTATAGACAAAGATAATTGTGGATAAGAAAAGTGTTTATTAAATGTATATTAAAGCTTTCGGTTTTGCCTACATGGCTTCAATATTTTTATTTCGAGCACGAGAGAAAAAGAAAGCTGAGCTAAATATGATTTAGTTTTTTCAGGTCTTCTATATCAGATTTTCATCGCGCATTCAATTGAAATGAGTTATTTGAAAAGGGAATTCTGTGAAATATCCACAGGACGCCTTTTTATGCACATATGCAGGGTGTTCACTTTAATAGTAGCCCATTAGTTGTTTTCTAAACCGTAAGAGATATGCATATACTTCCAATTGATAAAATTTTCTAAATGACGTAAAGAATTTTTTATGTTGTTTGAGTCAATAAATGAAATTCTAAAAATATTATGGAGTCTAAATTTTTATACAGTCATATGCAGTAAAATATTCTTGACACACTAACATTTTGAAAAAAATGACGGGAGGCTGTCTTTTTCAAACAGCCGCTGAGGCGTAGGACTACTTTACTCGCGTCTCTATTTTTCTATATACAGTTCCGTAGTATAGCTTAACTACAATTCTGATTTTCAATTTTTTTTGTAACTTCTGTTGTTACCCTTTATCTCTAAAATAAGACATTATTTATGTTTTTAACATATGTAGTTACCGAGATATAGAGGATATCCCATACAACGTTTTTTGTCATCAAATTCCTTCCTGGACCCCAATGGGAGGAACGTAGTCCTACGTTAAAAGTTCCACTCTTCTGCGACGAAAACTGACAGAGTTATTATACTCTGAATATCACTATTTTAGACGATTTCATCGGCCGCCGTGAGAAAGATCGCATATCAACATACGACTTTTCCGCGAGTATTGGTTTAAAAGAATGAAATTCAAAGCTTCATAAATCAATCAGTTTCAGTCGCATAACAGTGGAAATCTTTTTTGTTTAAAACGCTAATGCCTCAAGAATATTTTACTACATATGGCTGATAGGACCGGGGGACTGTATAAAAATTTAGACTCCATAATTTTTTTCAGAATTTCATTGTATCACTCAAGCAACATAAAATATCAATTTTTACACCATTTAAAGCATTTTTCCAATTAGAAGTATGTGCCTATCTCTAACGGTTTAGAAATTGGCTATTGGGCCACGATTAGAGTGGACACTCTGTATCATGCACACTACTTGAAAAATTCTACTTCTGAATATTTTCTCATTTTGTTCTTTTTTCAATGGAAATTCTTCGTTTATTTTTTTAAGGGTTCTTGTGTCCATTCCATTGCGTTTGTTAGATACCCTTAAGAATTGCTTTTATTCAAATTTCACATTTTTCTAATAATTCAAACAAAAATAGAAGGCGCTTTAATGAGGGGGAAAAAAAGACTTACTCCGTTTCCTGGTGCTACTGTGGTACATCTCCTCGTCTTCCTCATTCTCCATATTTCCCAGCGTCTCCCTTAGTCGGAAGAAGGCGTTCCTCATGGTCTCCAAGTCATAAGCTAGGTTGAGGTCGTTGAAAATCCGATTCTGTTTGTGGACGTCGTCCTCGTAGTCCTCCCCTCCTTCGCGCATGGTCTGCAGGGCGTCCTGGAACAGCTGGTCCTCGATATTCCTCAGGTTATCGGTGATCTCAGATAGGCTGATGGAAGAGGGCTGAATACTCTTCTTGGCCCTCTTCACCGTCTTCTTGGAGTGGCTGCTCGAACCGTCCCTCTTCCGTCGCATCGAGGCGAAGGATTTGGCCATATTCCTGTAGTACTCTCGTCTCAGCCAGTCCTGGAAAGAAAAGTGTTTGATCACTTGATGAAATCTCTTGCTTTCTGGAAATGAAAACAGAGGGATCTGAAGGACTCTGTCTGCTATAGCAGAGAGTTACGTCGAGGCTCCTACCTAAACTAATCCGGATATCTTTGAAATCATATTTGTAAGATTTAGAAAAACAAATGATCTTTCGAAAGTGGTTGACAAATGATAGCACATGTACTTCAACCAAATCTCAAAGATGTTATTTGAAGAAATGCGTTCAAAATGATATATTATGCAGGAAGAAGCATTCTTATTAATACGAGGAACGTTCCGAAAGTAAGTTTCTTCATGCTTTTTCACAAGTAAGCTTTATTACAATCCGAAACATACGATGGCATAACAAAATACAAACTTTTGGTTATATTCGCCACCGACATTGATGCATTTGTCGTACCATGAAATCAATTTCAAGAAACCATCCTGGTAAAAATAGGTGGCCAGCGAGCGAAGGAAGTTCTTTACAACCTGCTGCACCTTTTCATTGCTTCGGAAGTGACGTCCCGATAGTGCTGACTTCAATGCAGGAAAAAGGTGAAAGTCTGATGGGACAAGATTAGGGCTGTAGGCTGGGTGATCCAATCTCTCCCATCCCAGGCGACGAATGTGTTCTTTTGTGTCCCTTGCTGTGGGGTTTTCCATTATCGTCCAAGAGCAAAACCCCTCGAGACTTATTGCCAGTCTTGTGATCAGCGTGAGGTCCTTCGGCGCCCATCTTCACCTTTCCCCCTGCATTTAAGTCAGCACTATCGGGCCGCCACTTCCGAAGCAATGAAGAGGTGCAGAAGGCTGTGAAGAACTTTCTTCGCTCGCTGGCCACCAATTTTTACCATGATGGTTTCTTGATTTCACGATACATCAAATGTATCAACGTTGGTGACAAATATGTGAAAATATAGCCAAAAGTTTGTATTTTGTTATGCCATTGTATATTTCGGAATGTAATAAAGCTTCCTTGTGAAGAAGCTTGACGAAACTTACTTTCGGAATGTCTCTCTTATTGCTTGTCTATATACATTCTAAAAGAAATTCATGGTCAGTACTTACTTAAAAAATTTCAAATACGCAAATATTCGAATAAGACTTTTTTAATACTATTTTTGAATTAAGTTAATGGTTTTCAGTCTCTGGGTCATTGCTAAATAGGATCGCATTATGTAGGAGATCGCTAAATATCAGATAGAGGCCGACAGTTCATGAAAAAAGATTTCTAAAATAGTGTTGGTTTCAAAATAAGAAGAAAAAACTTTATTAATACAGTAAATAAAATGTTACCCTTAAAAAACACAAGAATGCGGTTAATCCAAATCGTATGTTGATATTAATTAATTTAAAATTACGAGATCCATTAGTATGGAAAAATTTCCGGAAAAAAATCATTATAAGGAGACGTGATTAAAATTATTATCGGATTTTCAATCCCAATTATTAAAGTGTTGAGAAACGATCTTTTATGCTCGATTAATTATCACTAATTAACAGCATCGTAGCTTCATTATTATTACTTTTAAAGATCGCGACTTCATTTGAATAATCCAAAATTTTTGATAAAACAGTATAAGCAGGTAAGCTAGAAGTTATACCTGCAAGCGATTTCTCGGATAACATGTTACTCCAAAAATAAATTTTGGTTGCATATTACTAGATAGACTCAATTTCATTTAATAATGATACGCCAATCAATCCCTTTGTACCCTAATAATGAAAGGTATGCATTAAAATTTGGAGCAGATAATAAACAGGAAAACTCTTCAGATTAACATGATTAATAAAGAATTCTAAATTTTAAAATTTTAAGGAATTAAAATTTTAAGATGGCAATTTTAAAAACATATTTCTAAATGGGATAACAGAGAAACTCACAGCGAGAACATTCATTTCTAAAAAATTAAACAATCAAACAGAATCCATGAGTTAAAAAAAAGAACTCCTGAAACAGCGGAACAAATATTGATTTCTAGATTTATTGTAACAATAGGTGAGGGAATAGCAAATACCTTTGTATTTGCTATTATCGCCATCTTGTGGAAATGACAGCCAAAGGACTGTCACTTCCACATGATGGCGATAATATGTTTATAAGACACAGTTCGTACCAGATGTTGAAAAAACTAGCTTCCACTGTGATAAACTATCTCATTGCTCTTTTTTTGGCCGAAACGTGGAGAAATAGAGAGGTTTAGAGTCAGATTTGCATCCATTCCTACATCTCAATAAGCTACACAAAAGCCCTCGTTTATTAGCAATTAAAAAAGGAAGGAAACAGAGAGATGTCTTTTGTCCGAGATTTTTAGGCACTGTTCTGTTTTAATGCCTTGACGTTGAGGGTTGTTGAACTTGTTGAAGTTGAAGCCAAAACAAAAACTTTTTCATATTGGTCATGTGTATTTTACTCTACATCCGATTCTAAAAAGTAGGATGGAGAGAGTGGTAAATAAATATCTTTGCAACGTTTCAAGCAAAAACAAAAGCCAGTTAGAACTTTTGAAGAGAAATTGTGTTTTTCTCTGAGGTTTACAGGAAAAGATCCATATTTAAATTCAAAATTAACATGCGATACCATAATACATTTTGGAAAGTACCGATTTTGCTAATTTTATACTCATAAAACTCGATGGCCAATGATTAATGTGAATCTTTTTCTGTTTATTTCTAATTATTAGAAACGAAAGAAGACATTGCTGCTGTATTATCTGTTCCACTAACTTTAAATATTTAATAAATGAGAGATTTTTTAAATTGTGGAACTAGATCCATTTGATTAATTCTAAACCTAAGGGGATAATTCCATTACTTAAACATGAAGAATTTGCCTACTTAAGTGTCTTGTATGAGTGTTCTAACTCTAAGGATATAAGAAACTTGCCTACGTTATTGTATTGATCTATTTTACTAAATCCAAAAGTCTAAAATTGCTAAATCTGTTACTCTTAAATGTACAACAACGTGACTACTGTTCAGCAACGGATTCCGAGAATACCACATTTGCACGATTTTACACCGGAAAGGGATGTCAGGCAATGATTCATATGAGCGCACTTCCGGAGTTCTTTGTTAGATCACGCTCAGTAAAATGTAAAGATCATCCTTCCACTATTCATTTTCCCCCTATTTTGATGAAAATAACTCCGTCCGGCGCATGCGCAGAAGCGCGTAGGGTTTCCAAATCCGTTGCTAAACAGTAACTCTAAATGTTTCACATTGAGGAACCTGACCTGGAAATCCTGTGTGGGCGGCGCCGGTTCCTGATCTTCGGCGTCTGCATCCTTCAGGTCCTGTGGCACTGACTCATCACTGGACTGTCGCTTGGTCTTGATGTGCCTGGACGCTTCCTTCTTCTCGCTCTTCTTCTTTTTCTCCTTCACTTCGCCCTCATCGTCATCTTTCAGGATGCTGGCCAACTCGTGCTGGTCTCGCTCATTCGTCTCCGAGTCCTCGCTGGTCTCTCGTTTCCTGTGGCTTCGGATGGTGCGCTTGTTCTGGGCGAATGGATATATGGCCTTCCATGTCGGCTTCATGATGAAAGGGGCTAGTTGACCTGATGATTAACGAAGAACAAAAATCAAAGGAGTTTTCATTAATTGCAAATTCAGAAAAGACCGGTAGCATAACCATTTTGTTTTCAATATACTGCATAACTATTCTAAAACTGTAATGTACTACTGGTAATCTGTTAAATCATGAAAATTAAGAACATAAATAATAAAAATTAAGAACTGTTAAGAAAAAAAATGTTATTTTATCTTCCTATATACCTTCCTAAATTCATACCATTCTTATGTCCTAAGACGTCACGATACATCGCCTAATTTTTTCAATAAGTAAACGTTTATCAACATCACATCTCCTCTAAGTTTTACTAGAAAAATATTAACTTTTCCTTAAGTAGTTGCTTTCATGCTCCTATAATTAAAGAACCCAGATCTTAATTATATTCCAAATTATATGACTACACAAATATTAACACTTTCATTTAATTACGGTGAAAAAATAATCAATTATGGACTAGAGAAAAAAATTCACAAACGAACATCACAGAGATTTTAAATCGGAAATGGGGGAAGAGAGAATGGATTATAAATAAATGACTCTTTCTTCTTTAGTTAATTAAGCAGAAGATTCTAAAATGCACATGAATATAAATAAGAAAAGCACCCATGAAGCAGAAGATTACATAACTTGTCGCAACAACTAACAACATTTATCTTATCAAACACTATAAATAGCAAATCTCCCTAGATATTATTTACCTTTGAAGAAATGAAACAATGGAAATGTGAGTACCATTACTGTTTAACTCTTCAGCTTCTATCCGTCCATATCAAAAAGACACCAACGAATGCTAAAAGAAGTAGTACTACGACTTGCTCTGCACAGTTTAATCTGTTGTATTGCTTCCCTGTAATGTTTGCACTATGTCAACTGAAGTTAAAGGACAGAAAATTTATCTATCTCTAGTCGAGGTAAATTCTCAATTCTTTAACTGTTAGGAAAAACAAAAACTTCTCTGAATTTTCATATTTATCATTTATATCAACACAATTAATAGACATTATTTAATGTATAAAATAGTTGGCTAAAGGGGAAAAAAATCGAAATTGATATTTTAACGAGATTTCATTTTCGGTGCAACAAATTAACCATTTCGGTGTTGAAAATTTCAAAAGTGTTTCAAAACCATTGAAGCTGTCAAGAATTTTGGAAATTCTGTGACCGTATTTGGCTGTTAGAGAAAAGTTTAGGGCAGTGAAGTATAACGTACAGAGATGATATATGTCTTAATTTTTGTAAGGTTAACAGCTTATGTTATGCACACCTCCTTATAAATATGATATGTTCTTTCATCGTTGAGGTTACGTATTATGGAAGATAAAATCCCGAAATTTGTACATGAAGTATAAATAATGCATAATCAAGTTGAAGAAATAAAGTACTGAATTTAAATATTATAATAAGTCAATAATGATATTAATTCAAGCCAATAATAATTTAAATAAAATTGTCAAAAATGGTTGTATTATATTTCACAGTAAAACAGGAGTTATTTTAACTCTAAGAACACAGATATTCAGCAAAGAATTTGATCAGAAAAATATTACAACAGATTATATAACTTCTGTAGTTTTTTTCAAATTCGGGAGGAAAAAAATGATTTATTTTTTAAGCTGATGCTTTTAGTTGCCAAGGAGACAAAGTTCAAAAATTTTTGTCGCGAGAAATAGTTTCTCCTTTTATTTAATTTTCTTATTTTATATATATGCAGCTATTTTCTTATGAAATTCAATTGGAAATCCAATACTTTGGGAACAGCAAATGAAGGTGATCCTTTTTCTATAAGGAATATTAAAAAAACTGAGAACTTTTCAATACGAGGAATTTCTTTTCTTTTTACAGAACCAAATTGGAAAAAAACTTTAACACTTTGGCACTTACACTCGAATCTAAATGTTTCTGTATACAGACTATGCCAGGAGTGGAGAAACTTTTTGCACTGAAAAGCCTCATTAAATTTCGACATTTGTGCAAAAGGCCGCACGTATAATATCTTCAAGTTTATTGTTCTGTAATTATTATTATATTACAGACAAGTATATTATTTCAATGCAAATTGTAAATAACTGGTAACGCCACAAGTTCCCTTTGGACTAAGCATTTCTTTGGGAACGTAAAAACGACATCAGTGCGATACCGGTTGCCTTTGTCCGTTAAATTTGGGCATAATATCAATATCGCCCTGCTGATTAAAAAATGTTGAACTACCTCTAATTCAGATGGATTCTGTTTTTTTATTATTTCGCTATGTCTCTTACAGTGTTTGTTTGGAAAATAACTGATTATCGACACAGAAGTATTTCCAGAATAAAATATTTTATATTTTTTGGTGGAAAAAAAGCACATAAAATTTAAAACTATGCTTATTTGTTCATAATATACTAAGTATAAAGGATTCAAACACCTCAACAAAATCTCTACATAATGATCTCAATTAATTGATTCTGTTAGCTAATAGTTTCAATTAATTCTTTGATAAAATACCCAAGATTCGAAATGGACTGTTACAACGACCAACTTACTATCCTGCATCGCCTGTTTCGAGGAAAAACCGAGAGCAGTTCTGAATTAAGTATTTGAGCTTTTCTCAACTATAAAAAAAGACAAAATATCAGAAGAGTCAATGCAAATCTAATCAATTAGAAATTATTATGTTTAGACCATGAAAGAGCTACAATGAACAAGCTCATCTTTATCCAAAAACTCTACCGAAACAAACTACCTTAATTCGATTGTCAAAAATAAAGGACTTTGACCAACAATAATCCCTCTAAATTCTTAATAATATCAAAATATTTGTAACTACACTGCCCTGATAAGTTAAAAGGCCCTAACTCCAACTTTTTCCGAAATGCTTTTTTGTATCGTTTCCTAATCGGTCTAAAAAATCCTAATCGGTCTCCTTTTTTTGATATTAGAAAGCTCTAAATTCAATACAGTGATGATTATACTGAAATTTATATTGGCCCTAACTCCAGTTTGAGGTCAATTTCGATAAAAGAAGGCCCTATGTAACAAACAAATACTACTTGGAGTTAGGACCTTTTAGCTTATTAGGGCAGTACAGTACATCCAATTATTTAAGTTTAATTAAAAAGCGCTTCGTCACCTGAAATTGACGAAATCTATTTTTTCTCTTTTCGGTAAAATACAAATTAAATTTCAGATATACCAAAATATGACGTGAAGAGTCTGAAATTAATTTCTCGAGCAGTACTAAGAGAATAAAAAAATATTGACGTTTGATTTGAAAAAAAAAACGGACTAATGAAAACGTGTGATGTAGTATGTCGACTTCTATGAGCTGTATCGTTGTAACCTTATACTTCAATGTATTATATTCTTACTCAATTCTTTATCAAAATTTTTGCAAATCGTTGGAACCATCATTTTTATTGTCCCGCCAATTAAAACCAGCGGGAGTGACCTCCCCGAAACTTTTTCGCATACGACCAGTAATGGGGTGGGTAAACACCCAGTTGCTAGGTAAATATTTTTGGGGTATTTACCCAAGGCCTGGTTATTTTGAAAAAAAATTATGAATGGTGATTTACAATGAAACATATAAGATTTATGAATTCCAAAAAACTTAATATTTTGCAAAAAAATTGCGTATGTTCGAAATTTTTACGCGCGGAGGTACCACAACTTTATTTAACGTTTTTGGGTAAGAAATCTTACTATAGATATCGCACAACATTTCATTACACCTCTGGTTAATCACCGGAGTCCATCTGGAGAATATCAAAAAGAAGTTTCGTTTTGAGGATTGCCATAATTTTCGAAGCGCGTGTTTGCGGCTCGCTTCAATTTCCGCCAAGGTCAAACGCCAACCATACTCACTTAAATAAAATAAGCGAAACGCTCGCCAACACACAGTCGTAATGTGCATTTTGAACTGAATATGCAATTTGAACACCTGTTTTTCAACCGATTGAGATGAAAATTGGGCACAGATCTATAATTAATGTTAACATCCGCGATATCAAGTTTTATTTGTCTAAGCCAAAGGGCTTATGAGATACAAGTATGCGAATATACAGACCGACAGACAGTCAACCCGTTGACAGATTTGGCCCAAACTTTTATACGGACCTACACTCATGACGATAAAACCGTGTACGAAATTTTATCCATCTAGCTATTCAAGTTTTTGAGTTATAGCGTTCACATGACCGCGGACATACAGATAGACAGACTCCCCTTTCACGGATTTTGTCCAAAATTTGATAGAAACCTACAAATCATGTTTAAAGACCACATACCAAATTTCATCCCCGTAGCTCTAATAGTGTTCGAGTTATCGTGTTCACAGACACACAGACAGACATGATTCCAAAATTGTATTTTTCGGACTCAGGGAGATCTAAAACGTGGAGATTCGTCAAAATCTCGAGTTCGAATTTTTTGACGATTACAATCTAGCCAGTGAAAAAAAAATAATTTGAAGATCGAGAAAACATCTGCGTAGTACAGTAAATCACGTCAACAGCTTGCGTCAATTCGGATACATACTTATATCGACTATTTGAGACACATTTCAAAGCTTTAAGTTTCCCAGTGATTGATTTTGCATTTGCAGGAAATCTTTGGGAAAAAAGTTTTTTCTTCCTAAATTCAGAAAATGTGTTAATAATATATAATGTTGCAAACTGTGTTCGATGTATTCTTTTCATCATAAAACGAGGGAAATCTGAAGTTCTTTTGCATATCATTTCCCAAGAAGATACGAATTTTGATATCTATCATATCAAATTTCTAGGCCCAATTCCACCTACAAGCAAGCAATATACTTTGTTTTATCAATTGTTGATGCCTTTATTAAACTTTTATGGTTATATCCGGTAAAGTCAACGGTCATTCAAGATGATTACAAACATCGTGGATCAGATTTTACTTCCAAAGAATTCCAAGATTACTGCGTTCAAGGTAACATCGAATAGGTTCACAAAATTTCCAGATTGATCGAATAGAAAGAATGCTCTAAACAGTTATCCTTTTTCCAGTGAAATTGCAAATCCAACTAAGTGGTTTCTATTTACCCTGACAAACTCTCACAGATTAACAGTGTAACCAGTAGAATAAAAAGAAAACACGTTTCAACTTCTAGCTGATGTTCTAATTAAGTTCCAAGAAGATATCCAAATTCTCAATATCTCGGAACAAGAATACCAGCCTTTTTTTTTCTAAGAATAACATTAGCAGCTGATCAAGCAACCTAAAAAGAATATCCTGAAGATTCCAGAAGAAAATTTATAAAGCTTCAACGAAAGACGAAAACCACCCCAGCAACACAAAATCTGTAACTGAATTTTAATCGAAAGTAATTGGTATGAAACTGGATTCAAGTTAGGACTTCGATACTTTGGAACATATAAAACTTTAAATATCAAACCAAACTGCGGGCAAA
>BGPR01026715.1:0-21314 GCA_013235015.1 Araneus ventricosus | reverse complement strand
ACAGAAAAGGGCTCCATAAAATTATACATTTTCATTTTAAATATAGACTTTCATACCTTAAAATACTGTCTAAAAATTAACTTCTTTTCAAATTTTTAATTACTTTTGTATGTACTGATCATATACAGGACTATTTAAAACTAGAACTACCATGACCAGTCAAATGACTGTTTTCTAATGACAATTTCAATGTATCAGCAAAGTGTTGGTAAATATAGTGTCGATTAGGTATAGCTGCACTTCATAGCTTTTTTTCCTATAGTGTGAACTTGAGTGGTCACTGACTGTAATGTTAAATGTATGTGAAGGGGTTTTTTTTGCATGAAGGAACTTTAAATTTTGTGTTCCTTTCATTTCATTTTAAGAAACTTTTGAATTTGTCCAATATCTTATTTTTTCTTACTTGAGAAAATGGCACGTGCACAACTTTTAAAATAGAAGGGTAGAGTATTCTATTGATTGATTCTAAAACTGTAAGTGCGCTTTCTTCCAAATGGTCAAAGCTTGAAAAATTTCTGAATGACTTTCATGGTTACCTCAAACGATTCAAATTGGAACTGTGAACCAGAATTTGAACGTTTGCCGTTAATTTCCTATTGAATTGCTGCTCCTTTTTCTTTCATCATTATTATTGTTTTAATTTAAAAGCGTGTTTGTTTCACCTATTTTACCTGAGCTTTAAAAGTCTTGACTTATCATGGACACCTCAACCCATGTGCACTGCACACAATTTACACCCTTACTCATCTGTATCTAAAGAAGCTCACAATGATTAAATTTAAAGGAGGAAACAAGAGGAACAGGAAAGAAAGCGTGAAGAAGAAAAGAGAAGAAGAGAGGCCATTCTCGAACAGTACAGGCAGCGGAAGTTGAGAGAAGAACTCGAAAAAGAAGGAGCTTTGCTTCCCAAAGAGACAGTTGGGAGGTTTTCCTCTAAGTCTAGATCAAGGTATGTGTATTGTTCTGTGCAGTGGCCCGCTTGACTTTGGAGTGAGCAAAGTGAAATGCTCTGTCTTGTTCCTAAATTGTTCATTTTCTTTGTGTTTGTAAATGTGCCAGTACATTTTTACATGCCCTATTCCTTTCTTTTCTTTCAACCGCTGAAATGTGTTTGTCATTTCATTTTGTCCATAAACCACTTACTTAAAGCAGAGACTCGTATATTAATAAGTGGTATGATTTCTAAACATTTAATTAAGAGACATTCAATATCGGCTTACCTTGAGCAGGTTTTAAGAAGTTTTAATTAAACTTGAGGAAGTTATAAACACACACACAAAGACAAAGGACTTAAAATAGCAATGGGTCGATAATTTTTACAATCTTGTGCATCACCTTTTTTAAAAACGGGAGTAATTTTAGTTTGCTTCCAGACATGAGGAAATAAATTAGTTTTCAGCGAAAGGTTAAATAAAATAAGAAGGGTATATATGAAAAATTCTGTACATCTCTTGATAATAAAAGATTTAAATAAAGAGTAATAGTTTTCAATTTAAAAAAAAATAAATAAATCATTCTTTCATCTAATAATCTTTCTTATTTGAAAACATTCCATGTAACTGTTTAATTTCTTTTCTTTTTTTTTCGATAAAGAAATGTAACTATATAAATAAGTGTATTGAGGTACTGTCTTAGAATGATTTTTGTAATTCTTAAACATTCTTGAGACAATTACCTACAGAATAATAAAAATCACTTGCCAATCAGTCTAGTACATTTTAAACAGTGTATTTGAAACACATGTACATCGAAAGGATCCTATTTTACTTATCACAGTAATAATGAGTGTCTGCTTTAAGCCAATGATGTCTTTGTTTTAGAGTTAAACATTTTTTCCTGCTTTTATGTCTGCAGTAATTTGACACATTTATATTGGGAAATGACTTTCATGTTATAAATTCCTTAAAAACATCTATATATACATGAAAATTAGTAGAAATTTTACATGAGCACACCAAAAAATTCGAAATTTTGTTTTATGTATTAATGAAAAAAATTGACAAATATTTTTTTGTTACAATGTAGAACTATTTTGCTTTAAAATGTTATTTTTGTTTTATTATATTTTTGTTATCCATTTATTGTTTACTTAATGATCATATTTATTAAAAAATATCAACATTTTTGCAAAAATAGTTACTTATTTTATGTCTAAAAAAAGTATCATTTTTGTTTCTTCAGTTGAATCCCTTTGTTTCTACCCAATTTTTGTTTTATTGAATATAAATATTTGTAAACAATGGAATCAAGATATACCTTAATTTGCTGTTTTACACCACTTATCTTACCTGTATTGTAAAATCAATCTTTTTCCTTATGTTTGTGAATTTCATTAGTTTTATATTTTAAAAAAATCAAATTACTTACTATAGCATCCTCTGTCATTTGTGATTGTTTTGATTTCTCTCCTGTGTATTGTTTTATTTCTTCATAAGCGTCTTTTTCTACTCTGTGTATTTCTGACGTGTTTTGTACCTATCTTGTGAGTAACAGTCATGCCTAACATTCTTTGTGGTTCTTGTGTGCAACCAGCTTGAATTTTGCACGTCATTTGCTAAACTAACTTTGTCTTACTACGCATGTGTCTATCAAAATATATTGTTCAAAATTTCATGCATGTACATTTGAAAAAAATTATTCTTATCCATTCTCTTTCACAAAATATACTATTTTAAGTTATATATATATTTATTGGATTAATGGTTAATGTCTATTAATATAGACTGACTTGCCAGATGTATAATTTTTAAAATTAGGAAATGAGTAATCTTAAATAATTTTGACTTATGTGGTTGAACCTTTATAAGTGCCATAAAAGGACACCAAATAGCTTAAATAAGTTGAATATATAAACCTACAAATGGATTAATAGGGTAAAAACACTTATTGTTGAAGATAATGAAAAAATTGTAATTGGATAGGGTACACAAAAATCAAGAATTTTTAAAATTCTATAGTACACAAAAGTAAAGAAAATAATCTACACTAAAAGAATTTCACTTAAATCTGTCAAATAATTATTCAAAGTTAAATTTTCTTTCATTTAACATTAATTAATGCTTTATTTTCTTGTCTGTTTTCTATTTCTGTGGGTGATATAAATTGTTTGAAACAAGAATGGGGTGAAAATATTTTTCTCTTTAAGTGGAGTAGCATGTAAAAAAAAGTTTCAGAAGTCCTGTTTTAAATTATTCCCTTAAAATGTTGAATGAAAATTAAATCGGATTTAGTTTTGAAATATGCAGAGAATATAACAGTTAAAATGTCACATTCTATTTTTATTGCTGATTGAACATAATATTTCACTAGTTATGGCATAGTTAAAGCGTTAAACATTCAAACCAAATAGCTTAGCCAACATCACCAAAAAGGTGATAAATGTCTCAATTCACTTGGGAAAGTAATTAAAACATCAGAACTTTATTGAAACAACAACTTTGTTCTATGAAGATAATTTTTTACTGTTCACCCTAAAGATTAATAGCAAGATGTAATAACGTTAAAAATCAGTTATCTATTTATTATCCATAAAACATGAATTTCTGAGAAGTTTTTGACTAATTTTAATTACAAGACGGAGAGATATTATTTTGAATGTAAAACCTTCTGGATTTGAAAAATTGCAATGCAGAAATTCTTGAAAGAAGCAAATGATTTTATTTTTAAATCCAATCTTTTCTTGTACATTTTTTTATTTCATTTAAGGTTGTATAGATTATAAATAGCAAAATACAATGAAACAGGGTTCGTACTCCTCCTGAAATTCCTAAAAAACTCCTGAATTTTGTTTTTTTCTAAAGGCCCTGAAAACTCTTGAAAATAGTGTTTTTTATCCTGCTATTTCTTTTTGTCGCCTGAAAAATTACAATCGAAGAGCAAAAGATAAAAATTATGATAAAGCATAAAAATAAGTCGTTTCCGTTTTTCCTTATTGATAGAAAGTCGCTGGAATCCGGAATTCTTACTTCTGACCTTACTTAGCGCCAAAAGAGTCTACCGCGCATGTTCCAAGTCACTGCAATCAGGAAAGATGGAAGAATTGATATTTAGTATACTTTTTCGCCAATTTTATAAAAATTGTCCACACTACCCCCTTCTCCCCTACAATTGATTTTTTTCATGTTATCTCCTGAATTTTCTGTACTGTACTCCTGAAAAAATCCTTAGAAACTCCTGAATTTTACTATCATATATACAGTATGAACCCTGATGAAAGATGCATGAGATGCTTTATTATTATGTACTATAAGATTTGTGCCCATCTAAGACAGGCTTTTAGGTTGCCAACAATATCTCATTGTCACAGATTTATTAAGGAAAGTTGTAGAAGAAAATCTCATGTACATTGGCAGAGTTTTTACGAAATAAAAACATGAAAAACAGAAATGATAAATCAATTGGACACTAACTTTCATTTTGCAAAATATATAAACATTCATTTTCAAAATTAAGTATGAAAAAGACAGGACCTTTTCAACTGAAAACGAAAGTAAAGATTTCACAGAAGTGAAAAAATAAATTAATTCTAGAGGAGTTCCTCCTCAATGAATGAACATAAAATAAAAAAGAAAATGCTGAACTTGGCTAAAAAAAAAACCCTGTCGTAACTTAGTATCCCATGGTGTGTATACTAATTTGTAGATACAGAGTGCTTAAAATATCAAAAACAGAACTGATGAAACAATAACAGCATTCTTTTTACAGAGGATGAATTAAATGAAAAAGAAAGTAAACAATTGTTACTCCATAATTCAATAAAAAGATATTTGATAAGTGGGAAAAATTCTGCATTCGCTTTGATGAAAAGAATCTCTTTTGGCATGTAGCCCACATTCCAGAACGTTAATGATTTTGCTGGTAAAATATATTGGTGATTATTCCAAGTTGTTATTATTTTGAATCCCAAAATGTTAAAAACACAATCATAAAGCTTACAATTTCCACACCAGCAGAAATATTTCACAGAGTTAGGGGCTGATTAATTGAGATTCCACAGCAATTTTTGAAATAATTGTTGTTGATTTCATATGAAAGCATTCTTGTAGCTGAGGTAAACCAACTATATTCTTAATAAAGGAAACCTCATTTTATGAGAATTGAAAAATTTTATTTTGGAGGAGTATTTTTGCTTAAGAAATTAATTTTTACTTTAACATACGATAAATTTTCTTCACGAATGTTTTTAAAATTTGATAAGTAGATACTTGAAAGGAAGGGTAATAATACATTATATATTATATTCTGGTTTTCTTGTATTATTCAAAAAATTATGTTAATTTTTTATTTGAAATGAAAATTATGATTAGATGCTTTATTATTATTATTTTCTTCATTATGAAAGCAATTCTCTAAAAATTTCCCTTTTCATTTTACCAATCATTGTAATGAATATTATCCTGTAGTGTCAATCCTGAGAAAAGAAGAGATCACAGGCTTAGTACAAACTTTACTAAGCCAACAGTGGAGCTTAGAAATAATTGTACAACTTCAAAGCAACTCAGGTAGTAAAAGTTATGCATGACTGTTATTCATTTAACCTTTTGGAGTTCTCTCCAGAAGAGAATTTAGTATATGTGTGCATTATCTGAAAGTGTATATAATTATTTTCACTACATGAATAAAATTGGTTTCATTTTTGGGAACTGAATATTATGATTTTTTTTGTGTTGAGTATTATTATTTTTGATTTCTATTTACTCTATTTTTCACATTTTGAGGTTGTATTAAAAACATCCATCTGCTAATTGTCGTTTGAAACTAGGAAGATTTGTATGACTCTGTTTTTGTTCTTTCTGTCTAACTGTGGCAGTCAAATGAAAACTGATTGTTAACCCTCTAAGCAGATGGAGCATCTCTCTCTGTTTTTTCGTGTTCAATTCAAAAGCAGATTATTCTTATTTATTTCTAAATTTTCATATAATTCCATGATTTTAACATTCTTGAGATTGTAAAGTTTCTATTGTATAAAAAAAAATTATTGTTTATCTACTTCAAAAGTTTATTTCTAAGAACTTAAACTTATTCAGTCTAAATAATTTGCCGCTTAGAGGGTTAAGTTGAACTCTATTAACCTTTCCTTATATGCAATACTGTTATTATACCAGTAAATTTTTTAATACTAATTATTGGCTGGTATTTGTGCTGGATCTGTAGCCATCCAATGAATAGTATTTTTTCTCTTTTCCCATTGTATTATAGCATGTATGGCAGATAGGTTTATTATTAATAAGGGAAGACAAGAATAAATAACCTCATAGTTAGTCTGTAAAGCTTCATAAATCTTTTTTTTCCTCCGATTTGAAAATTGGGAAAAGCAGTTTCCTGTTTTTGTACCAAAATGCCTGTCTTAAAAGGTGATTTTGAAGTAGTTTTAGCTGTAATTTGTAGGCTAAAAATAGACAAGTCTTCAAAAATATTCCTTTGAAAGCATATATTCCTTGATTAAAATAGTTCCTGGCTTTTCTTCATAATCTTGAATTTATCTTCTTTTTAAGTGGAAGAAGAGGGCAGTGATATGGATTAAACAATAAAATTTTAAATCTTTTTTAACACTGTAACAACCTGTCTTTTTCGTAATTCTCTTTCTGACTAACTAGTAAACTGTTATCAAATGATTAATTTTTATTCCATCCTTAACTATTTTTTTAACAGGCCATTGGCTCTTAGCATACTAGTGCTGAATATATCATAATGTTAGTGCATATTGCACTTTTAAAGGGTTTTATACTATTGGAACTTCTAAAGAAAAGCAGCCATTATGTTTGATAGAAAACAATCTGTGGCATGTGCTTCGTGTAAAATGTGAAAATTACTTTAGACTGAATGTAAATATTCAACCTTGAATGAGCAGGCCTGTTCAATTACTTGTTTTGAGCTTCTAAAATGTAGTTGGTTTGAATGGAAAACAAGAAATGGCTGAACTTGTTTGTTTCATAATTCACTCAATGACAAATTATTGATTGGTTAATATTAAAGTAGTTTTCTTCTCGTACTTTAGTATCAATTAGCGAAAATCGTGATTTTCAAAAATGCTGCACTTTGCCATCTGGCCTTGATTCAAAGTGATGAAATCTCTCTCTCCATTGATATGCATTGAACTTCAAAACTTGTTAATCAACCTTCTTTTTCTGGTGATTTGGTGCCTAACTGTTGTCTGAATACTTCTATATAGCATTTCAATCCCGTTAACCCTATTGATAAAACAAGAATAAAAATATTGCATATTGTAATAGGAAAGAAATATTTACTAGTTTTTAAAATGTTTGCAATTTTTTTAGTTCCCTTTGTTATTTATAATTACAGTTTGAAAACTTTCCTTTGTCAATACCTGCTATATATGTATTTGATATTGTGTTTGCATAATGTGTATTAACCTTTATAAGTGTTTCAATTTATATTTTTTAAAATATTTTTTTTAAAATATTGCAGGAGAGAATCCAAGCCTAGGCCTAGGTCTGCATATATTCATATGAATAGTGATTTATCATCTTTGCTGTCACTGGACAATGCTGCTAATAAAAGAAATTCCCAAATTCTTACAAGTAAGTGATATTTTTGTAATTGAAATGACAATTACTACTTATCTTTTTAAAAACTATGTTTTAATATTTTTTTATTTCAGGTAATATATGTATGTGAAAGTAGTACATTTCTTTCTTTTTTTCCTTTCGTCTCCTCTCATCTTTGTTATCAGTATTTTCTGTGTAACAATGTGAATTTATACTTTTGGTTGTTAAATGAATTCTGTAAGATTTCTCACTTTTATTGGTCATAACCTCATCTTTCAATGTGAAATCCAACAGAATGTAACTTAAATGTATTTGTATTATTTTATTGTCTGCACAAAGTAGAACTTTTAATTTTTTAAATCCTTTAGATCTACGCCTAAGTATTTATTTATTTCTAGCCCCCTTCGGAACCAGCTATTCTCCCGTAATATTACTAACCTATAGCTATGCTTCGAACATGGCGAAATAAATTGGGGGTTGTAGAGGGTGAAGGACTCTGCCAAAGTTTTATTTTGTGATATATCACAAAAATGGAGGTGGCAGGCAATCATTGATGACATAGAGGTTGAGAGTCTCTGCCAAAGTTTTATTTTGAGATGTATCACGAAAATGGGAGTGGCAGGCAATCATTGATGACATATCTAGGGGTCATAAGCTTTCATATGAAATAAAAATTGTTGAAATCGATCCAGTAGTTGAGGCCGGGAGACTCTGTTAAGGCCTTCCCATAGAGAATGTACAGTGAAGTAGTATTTTTTTCGATTGATCTCAAAAATTGAGAGTGGTGGACAGTAGGCAGTCATTGATGACATATCTAGAGGTTGTAAGCTTTTATATGAAATAAAAATTGTCAAAATCTGTCCAGTGGTTGGGGATGGGAGACTGTCCATTTCTCCCCATAGAGAATTTACAGAGGAGAAGTATTTTTTTCGATTTCTCTCGAAAATGGAGGGTGGTAGGGGGCAGACGATTATTGATGACATATCTAGGGGTCATAATTTTCCATATGAAATAAAAATTATCGAAATTCGTTGAATAGTTGGCTGATGTCATGTTCAAGATGTTTCATACCTGACTATAACTGCCTTAATTTTAGGAATGAAAATATTTGTGATCATTTGTCTCTACAATAATTTTCTGGATCTTAATCTGAGATCTTGTTGGTGAAGAAAGCAATGGCTGCTTCAGAAGCATTTTTTCATCATTTGTATAATTGTTAAATGATGATGACACCCATACTCTTGAAATATTAGAAATATTTTAGAACAAATATTCTTCGTTTTTCACATACAGATTATGTCGTATCTCCTAGTAAAATACTTAATCGCAAACTGCAAGAGAAAGTTTGCCTTTCTATGAAAATTTCTAAAAACTTGATGTATTTTGCTTTACACAATGTCTTCATTGAATATTAATTTAATTTAAGTGTTATCCCTTAGTGCAGAGGTTCCCAACCTATGTTATGTGTACCTCTAGGAAAACCAATTAGAAGTTCATAAAAGTAATGTTGGTAATTGCAGAAAACCCATAACAAACTGGATTAAAATGAGGGGAAAAAAAATGTTGAATTTTGTTTTTTCACTTTCTGTGTCAAGTTCTCGGCAATAAAATATTTAATACCTTGCATGCGCACAGAACTTAAGGAAAGAGCATTTGTGCCTTATGCGCATAAGCTTGATGCAGCTCCAGGCATGAGATGATATGTCTTCATTTGAATCTAATTTCATAAAATTTGAGTCCATGAAACAAGCTCAAAAATCACATTTAAACTGTCTTCCGCTTGAATAGGCGATTATCACAGTGTGCTTTCGTCATAAGTTAATCTGAAGTTTTTTCTTTGCTGTTTTAATTTTTGTTGAAATAATGGCATTATAAAAAATGGAATAAAATGTGAAATCAAAAATATTTCCTACAAGTGTTTTAATTCAAGTTGTTTGACTTCAGCTAATGTAAGCTCTTAACATTATTAATAAAAACTTTCCTATGAAGATGGTTGGGGGGGGGGGACTTAAAGGAGTATTCAAAAATAAAAAGACTAATCAAAGAGTACAGGAGAAATAAAAGATTTGAAACAGCTGCCTTGTAGAATCAGTCCATCTCTGAATTCAATTGAATTTATTTATAATTTTTATATTATAAGAATTCGAATAACTTTTGCCCATGGCATAACTATAGGGTACTGGTCCCCAACCTATGGGCCTCAGATAATGTATTAGTGGGCTGGGGAACGCTAGTAAAGAGTCGAAGTTATGGGAGCTCCAAGGGTTGTTGCTCATTTTTTGTTTCTAAGCAATATATTGTAGGTAATGTAATGTAAGCTTACTGTATATAACACAGTAAGCTTTACTACTTATGACTTATATGTGCATATAATATATATTGTATATAAATGTATTATATGTTTTTGTATTTTTTTAATTGTATATTTAGTTAGTGGGCCTCAAAATATATTTTACACAACAGATGGTCCGCACAACCAAAAAGGTTAGAAACCACTGCTATAGGGTGATGAAACTAGCAAAATGGTAGGGAACCATAGTTATAACCCAGCTAGCAAAGAAGGTTGCGGAAAGGTTGCCATTTCACTTTCCATAGGCTGTCCGCGAAAGCATTTCCGTGCAAACCGTTTCGGAAACCATTGCCGCAAGGTTAACATAGGAAAGCTTTTTATGAACCACCTGTCCCATCGTGTGTACCCCGTCCGGTATAGTGTTTATTGCATTTGCCTTCCAACTCTAGGAACACGGGTTGGATTCCCAGCTCGGAGGAATTTGAAATTTGTAGGAATATGACTTTGAAAAGGGGGTCCTATTTTTGCGCCCTAGGTGGGCTCTTAACAACCTTTTGAAAAGGCATGAAACAAGCTTGAGGAAAGCCTGAAACAAGCTTGTAATAAAAGCTTGGGGAAATCTTACAAAAAACCTTGTTTCTTGTTGACTAGCGAACCTTTCCGCTACCTTGCCGAAAAGTTCAACCCTTGTCATGGAAACCTTTGTGACAACCCTTTACCCTTGCTGACAACAAGGTTTCCAAAAACTTTTAGACAAGCTTTCTTTGCGATCTGGGAAGGATTCCCAACCCAAGATGTTACTATTACATAGATGCATCACACTGCTACTGTCCAAACCCCCCTAAAATTGACAAATAAATAACTATTAATAAAGTAATAATACATTTAATAAGATTACTGCATAATTAATGATAACAAGAAGTTTGATTTTCTAATGTCGCCACCCTTAACATTTACTAGGGCCCAATACTCTTTAGTTATACCACTGGCTTTTGTTATTATGAACATTTTAAAAATGTGATTTGATATTTGTTTAATTTGTGTTCTACATTTAATTGTTTCTTATAGGTCGAGATGTGCAAGATTTTGACCTAGATTCTTTGAACAGTGCAAGTACCTCAGCTTCTTCTCATGATAGAAACAGGAGTCCCAGCAATTGCTTTCCACCTCATAGGAATACAAATTTGCAAATCCCAGAGGGGAGTGGACCATCTAGCGATGGGGCTTCTGATACTGCTTCCAATGGTTCCTCTGCGGCAGCTGGTGATTACACAGGGCCGAAACTTTTTGTGAAACCAGCAGCAAAATCGAATAGGGGGATTATAATAAATGCAATTAACACTGTGCTGGCTGGAGCAGTAAATGAAGAAACTAAAAGGAAAGTTTTAGAGGTTAATATAAATATTCATTCTTTATGCTAAGTATCAAGAGAAGTTATATTATAATGATTTTTCCTTTAATCTTTTTTATTTATTTATTTACTTGCCCCTTAACATCTTGCTTAACTTTTCCTTTGTTGGATTGTGTGGGGCCTGATAGGAAATAATTTTGATCAATGTGTTTTTTTTTTTTTTTTTTTTTTTAAATCTTCTAATTTAGAGTTAAGAAAGAAACCAATGGAAGTGTTTCCCCACAATTTTCTTATATACTTACTCAATATGGTGTGTTTTGTGTTTCAAGGTATTAATAAAAAAAATATGCATTTCGAATGTCTTACTTTCAACTTTGGATTCAAAATTTTATAAAAATTGTGTGTTTTTTTTGTTATAGTGTTCGCAATACCACCAACACACATAATTCCAAAGTTGTTTTTTAAAATTTTTTTGGACTTGGAGAGGTGTAAAACAAAGATCCACCAACATATTGAGATTGAATTTTTTGACGATTGCTATACTCTTTCTTTGTATACTTCGTATGCAAGCAATTTTTTAAAAAGTGGTTCTCAGAAACTATTAAACTCAGTTCTGCACCCTCTAGTAATGGTGCTCAGGACACGCACCCATCTGTCCCACTCTAGTTATGTTATTGAACTAAGAGAAGAGTAAATAGTATTCTGGCATGGGGCCCATTTTGGAGCAATTGGTCTTATCGGCTGAAAGCTGGCCTTGTGGATCCTGTACCAGCAGTTTTTTCTTTTGTAAACGATGGTGGTGCAGTCTTGCCCATCTCTTTAATCTGGGATATACTTAAATTATTTTATATATAGGTGGGCAAGACTGCACCAGCATTGTTTGCAAAAGAAAAAACTGCTGGTACAGGATCCACAAGGCCAGCTTTCAGCCGATAAGACCAATTGCTCCAAAATGGGCCCCATGCCAGAATACTATTTACTCTTCTCTTAGTTCAATAACATAACTAGAGTGGGACAGATGGGTGCGTGTCCTGAGCACCATTACTAGAGGGTGCAGAACTGAGTTTAATAGTTTCTGAGAACCACTTTTTAAAAAATTGCTTGCATACGAAGTATACAAAGAGAGAGTATAGCAATCGTCAAAAAATTCAATCTCAATATGGTGGTGAATCTTCATAATTTTACACTTCTATACTAATTGTTTCTGCATATGCATTCAACAGATGTAAATTGAAGTAGATTATAAATACATAAAAATTGATTACTGAAATGTGAGAATTGTTGAGATGCAGTATTGACAAACCGCAAAATCAGAGCTTTTAGTTTTGTGTTAACTGAAACAGATACTAAGGAACCACTGCAAGTCACTACTGTTCAAATTAAACAACAATTCAGTGATAGTTTTTAGGAAAAATTAAAAGAAAAGTAAAATAAATCTCTTCAAAAGTACTGACGCATAAATGTACATTTAGTTTTTCTTAAAATTATTCGTAGTGAAGAAATGTAGAAGACTTGGTAGAGAAAGATTCAGAAGAATTAAACCAATTTTTTATTATTCACTGAGTACTTTCCAATAAAAAATAATAAAGCATAATCAAATAAAAAATATTCACTTTTTCAATAACCCACACCAAGATTATGTCAACAGGTTGCATATAAATTCATGACAGTAATAAGAAATGTTCTAGTTAAAAAAGTGGATTTTTTTTTTTTTTCTTTCTGTGGAAGACCTCGTTTCCAAATTTTGAATAAATTTGAAGCAGTTTTTAATGGAAATAAAGTGGTTTTTTGGAGGTTACTGAATTAACAATTGCTTTAAGAGTTTTGTAACAAATTATTAAAACTTATCAAATTCCCTGTCAGTTTTTATGCATGGCATTTCTAAAAGCTATACTTTTCTATAAATATAGCTTTTTGCTATAAATGTAGCATTTCTGACTCTAAAATTTTGGTGCTATTATTTATATCTGTGGTAGGCTCGATATGACCTCCAAGTGGGCTGTATTTGGCATGTAGGCCATAGCTTACCCGTGACTGATATAAACATTTGTGACCTGTTGACATAATCTTGGTGTGGGTATTGATTTTTTCTAAAATGGAGTCTGTATAATGATTACAATATTCAACATATTTTAGTTATATCTATTAAATACTATTTTATATATTTAAGTCTGGCTTAGTATACATCATTTATGTTGTTTTTTCACAAAGCTATTTGATTTTTTTATATATATTTAATACTGATTTATAATGATGATTAGTGTTTTGGATGAAAAGTTGGAACTAACCAACTGTGATACAATTTTATTGTGTTATAGTGTTTCTACAAAATCTGGAGAATTTATTTCTTTAACCCCTTGCGGACGGGTGACTTTTTAGAACACTCGGGTCAAGTTGGCTTGTTGAAGAATGACTAATTTTTAATTTAATTTTTCTGAAGTATTATATGGTTAAAGTTCTTGTATATTTGACACAGTTATTCAAACAAGGACCATCTCAAGATATACATTAAGATACACCATTTTTTTCTAATAATACACCATTTCTTTCTATTGAAATATTTTTGGAATTGATATTGACATACAGAAAAATTTAACTTAGGAAAGAAATTCATTTCACTTATTGGATAAAATTAATTTGATGAATTTATAATTAATTACCAAATCAGGATATAAGGTTTGGGATAAGAAATTGAAACATCTAGCCGGAAAATTTGGATGCGAAATTGCACCAACCTTCTTTTCAGCAAAAGGTGTTTGCACATTGCTTATTTCAAAATAATAATAAATTTTTAATTAATTTGACTGTTATTAAGCGATAGCACCTCTCATCAAAGAGGATAAAATAGTATACTATGGACATTTAAATAATTTATGTTAAGTAGCCTTTCCACAGCCTTATAAAGGTTAAGGTGCAGCTGTTTTTGCAGAATATTACCAAAAAAATTTCAATACTGATTTTTTTAAAATTAATCACTGTCCATGTGCAATGGATTGGAGTTATTTAACCCCTAACCGGCTTTGCCCGAACACAGCTTGGGCATGCGAACCGGTCAAATCTGGCTCATCCCAAGTAAAGCTCGGGCAATATAAAATTTTGCACTGTGTAGCGAGCCTTTCATGAATTATTCTTTATATGCTTGCTTCGATGGCTTTTGTTGACATTTTTAGCCACTAGATGGTAGCACTATACTAATTGCAGATTGAAAAGTGAAATGTTCTAACATCTGTTTGTTTAGTTTTTTTTTTTAAAGAATTCGTAGATAGTAGTTGTTGATTTTTTTTTTTTATCATGGCTTGTGTGCAGCCTGATGATTCTGATTTGAGTGAATCTGATTTAGATGATATTGAATATTAATATTACTTAGATATTTCAAAATCAGATTCTTCTGAAACATATAGTGATTCGAGCACAAAATTGGCATTTTTTTACCCATAAACTCGGGATAAATTGAGCCTGGAAGGGGTTAATTTTGTCCTGGAGATTACTAATTCTTTAGGAAGGATTAATCCAAAATTCAAAGTTTGTTCACATTTGAATAACTGCATAGATTTGAATTTCTGCACTTTCTTTCCTTTGTTTTTCTTTACATGAATTTATTTTATTTATTTTCAAAATGATTTTTATGCAAAATATTATTGTTCAGTATTTGTAATCAAATATTTTTGTTCTTACTTATTTTGTCAAATTACTCTAGGAAATTATCCGATCAGAAAGCAAACATTTTCTGATACTCTTCCGTGATGCTGGATGTCAGTTCAGAGCATTGTACACTTATAATCCGGAAAGAGAAGAAGTCACCAAGCTTTATGGTATTGGACCTAAAAATGTCACCAATAAAATGATGGAAAGGTTTTATAAGTAAGTTGAATCTTACAGTTCTTTATGCAAAAGAGGCTACTTTATGGTGTATTTAATTATCCATTAAACTAGTCTGTTATTTTGTGTTGGTGCTAGGTTTTTTCCTAACAAAATTATTTTGGACCCATTGATGCTGTTATGTGAACACCCAGTATCCGTCCCCCATGTTGCTCAATATTTTGTACTTCACCTGTTTCCTAGCAATGCATTAAACAATTAGTGTGATTCTTGTGTTGGCCAGTTTCTTAAAAGTTGAAACAGGATTGTTTTCTTAAAAATTGAAACAGAATTGTAAAAATGAAGTGGATAGTATTAGCTGCTGGTGGTGGAGGTTACCTGCTGATTATTATAACTAATTTGCATGTTCTTTGTTTTTCTTTTTAACTATATATTCATACCAATTGCAGTGAATTAATGCATACATTTGTATGATTACATATGTGCATAAATAGTGACAAATAGTACGGAGCACCTCCCCCATCCTCACAAATGAATCACACCGACAGGTTTTGTCGGAAGTGTCAGATATATATAGTGACAGATGAGGTACAAAATAAAATAAATGCATGTGAAAGGTATGCTGCTTTTCGCATTAGCAGCACTGCTAGGGCACCTGGCACGGAAGTCTTCCACGTAGTGATTGTGAAAGGAAAGATGCCTGTCTCTCAAAAGCTGCCATAGTTGGATCCTCAGCAATGGAAAGCTGCCGTAGAATATACTGGACCATTGCAAGGACACCTAGGTAAAATAAAAAGGAAAGAAAAAACACACCTGCCAGTTATTAATATGCATTTGCATATTCTCGTGAATATCCAAACAATAAAGAAAATGGATATAAATAAATCATTGATTTAAAAAAAATGCAAAACAGTTCTTCATTTGTCCACAAAAGGAAAAAAAAAAAAATTAATAATTTGCATTAACTCGTATTGTAAATGTCAATAATTCATTAACATCTTAATATTACACTTAAAGTTAATGCAATTTAGTATGAGTCAATCTTGTCTGATGTGTAAGCATCCTATTACAATTGTGTCCCTACACGATCCCCTAAGGTTGTCTAGTGGTAAAACCGGAACTTTTAAGTACAAATTTTTGGCTTGTGCAGGCAGTGCAATAGTGGATGAAACATGGAAAGTGTAGACAGGAGTTAAAAACTCATAGATAGCATTAAAAATGTACAGTCATTTTTAGAATCCCATTTCAATTGAAAAGGAACTCCATTCTACAGGGTGAGTCTAAATCGTTTTTAAAAAATAAGAGGGGTGATAGTATCCATCCAGACGAGCAATAATTACCATGGAACATAGGGTCGCATTCCACTCTGAGAGGCAGAAAAGAGTAAAATTAGAATTTCAACATGAACTTACAACAGTGTTGGGAAAGCGAATGAATGATACGAAAAGTTGCACAATCTGATTTATTGATCAGAGAAAAACTCGCAACAAGTGCTCAAAGTGGCGACAACGCATGTTGTTGCACAGTTCACACCGTCGAAGGAATGACTGCCGCACCCTCTCCAAGATTCCTGGTGTTGTGTTAATTTTGTCTGAGGCAGCAACGAGTCTCGCTACGAGATCTTCAGCCGAGTCCACAGGAATCTCGTACACTAAATATTTCATGTGCCACCAGAAGAAAAAGTCCAGTGAGTTGAGGTCCGGTGAGCGAGGAGGCTAGGCCACAGGTCCGCCATGTCCTATCCATCATGCAGGATATGTGCCGGAGATAGACTACGTAGGCAGGTACAAAATGACGTTGGAGGCAATGACTTGTTCATGCTCAATGCATTTCGACTGTGCTCTTTTCTGCCTCTCAGAGTGGAATGCGACCCTATGTTTCATGGTAATTATTGCTCGCCTGGATGGATACTATCACCCCTCTTATTTTATAAAAACAATTTAGACTCGCCCTGTATGTATAGCAGAAAGGCAATTCATAAATTATTCCTGTTATTTTGGATTTCTGTGAAGTAGTGCTAATTGTTCACCAAGGATGGATGTCACAGCAATGGCAACAAGTCACTGCAAATGAAATAATATTCACTCTATTTCAGACCACTGGGCATGGTTATATCTAATCCATAGCAGTGCTTACCTCTCTAAATGCTAAAAAAGTTCAGGGCTCAAACAGTTGCTTAGCATTTGCTCCACTTAATGGAGAAAATACCCAAGTATAACCATAATAATAATTCCAACTGTTGAAGTTTTCTGGGTCTTTTATTGCTTTCTTTTTATTAGTTTGCTTTTGTTTATTATGGTTTAATATTTGTTTATTTATTTTGCTCTTGTTTACTTCCATTTTAAAAATTTAAATATAAACTTTAATTATTTCTCGCTGCATGGTTAACTACAACATTTCCACTTTCATTGCATTGGTATGGCTTCCTTCTCTTTCCTTGGACATTTAGCTTAAGCTGAAAAATGTTATTATTTTCTAAACGGTTATTAAAAAATGTCATTTTTAATATTTTATACTTTGTTCACAGGTACAACTCAGGTGGAAAATGTTTTAGTGAAATACAGACGAAGCATTTAACTGTTACCATTGATGCCTTTACGATACCCAACAGTTTGTGGGCTGGTAAAAAATTGATTCCTCCTAGGAAAGAATTCCTCTGACTTGATCAAGAATTTATCTCAATCTTATTCTGCTGGAATAAAATATTATGCCTTAGTCTGTTTTGTGCCAATGATAATATATATCGGAGTCAATAGAATTGATGGGAAACAAAAACACTGGCTATTCCTGAGAAGCTGGATATGTCTGTTAACTAATATTAGCAGCGCTGTTTAGCGTTGTAGTGTTGCTAACACATCCGAGTGTGTGTTGTAAAATACGGTCTGTACAGTTGAAAGCTTTTATACTGATCTTTCCTTTTCTATGTCAGCTTATGTTTTTAGTAAATAAATGTTTTGTACATTGTCTATGAGGCCATTCTATGCTAATTGTGAGTGAGTGTTGCAAAATTTCAGAGGAGTTCTCTTCGAAAGCTTCTCCACTTGCAATTTGGTGCTGTGTGTTAAATTTGATCTTTTTGTATAAGATAATTTTTCTTACTGACTTGTGATATGTTTCGATTGATGGTAATATTTTCTCTTTTAATGTTTTAAGTACTTTTTTAATTTTTCCTAATCAAAATCTGAAAGTTTTGTTTGAATGTCTGAAAGAGTGCAACTGTCGCATTAGATTAAGAATTACAGCTTTTATAAACATTTGCTTATTTTTTACTGTTAGCTAGTCTTGGCTAGGGATTTTAGCAGTCATATAATTATGATGTGTAAAAAGATGGAAAATTTTACTTAAGACTTTATGAGTAGTTTTACTGCATTTTCTTTCAAATATTTTTTTATTTGCAAATAAAAAATATATCCAGATTTAGAAAGAAAAATTTTTTTTCTGATTATTTAAATTTTTCTTGTCATAATTACAGTTTCATTTCAAAACAATAGCACGATTTGCAATTTTGTCTTAGTCAGCAATATCAAGATGTACTTTTAAAAAAAACTTCTGTTTTTTTTTTATGACATTTCTAAGAGAATTTATACCTTTAGTACTTATTTTGCTTGCTTCTCTTTTTAAATAATGTGATATGACTATTGAAATGGTAATGTTTATCATTCAAGCTATTTTTATAAAGGTTGTTAAAATGCTTTCTGTAATTATACATTTATACTGAAACAAAACTTTAAATTTTGTGATTAGAAAACATTTAATGCTGATTTTTTACTTAATGCGGGAGTATTTTGCTTGTGGTCAGCACTTGTGTTAACATATTATTTTCTTTTTTGGTTGCTGTTTTCAACTGTTCACTTTAAATTTAGAAAATGTGTTTATTTTAATGGCTTGAAAAAACTGTGAATTCACTAAGAATGAAGTAATATTTTTCTCTTGGACTTTGGCTCCACTATTTTAATAATAAGTAATAAAACTCTCTTTTTTTTTCTTCTTATTTTTGTATCCACCATTACTTTATACGTATTTAAATATGCTTTATTTAAACAATAAGTAAGTGCTGATTCTGTCGTCACAACTTGATATTAACATATCAGAAGTTCTGAGTTACTATCTTTTATGTCTTTGGACTTAGCAAAAAGAAAGAATAATGCAAAGTTTGTGAAAACATGAAATTACAATAATTGCTAACTATTTTTAAACACTGTAACCTTTAGTAGTTCTTAATAAACTGTGTTAGGTCAGGAAGAGCAGGTGTTTTAGGTTACATATATAAATAGTAATAATGCCAAAATCAAATGTATCCTTATTTTTAAGTATATTTTCTTTTTTTTTTTTAAATCTATTCTAAATATTATTATTTTAGATTTGTTGTAGCATTTTTTATAACCAAGTCACTAGAGTCTATGCAGCTTAAATTTTTATTATTATTGAATAAAAATATCTTATTGTTATGTAGGTGATTTGTAGAATGCAGTATTAATTGTTCTTGTTGATCTATTTTTTCATGCATCATCAGAATGATGAACCATTATAAACATTTAGTCATGTTAATTATGAAAATATTTAATCTGATCTGAGGGCTGCTGGATATCTAAATTGTCATATTATTCAAAACAATGTGATACATGACTTATTCTTATCATAGAATAAAACATTTATGTTTATGAAACAATTGATTTTAAATGTTTGTGAAATTCATATGAAATTTATGAAGGATTTTACATGAATATGCTGACTGTAAAATTAAGCCTTTTATTTGATAAAAAATATTTAAAAAATAATTTCTTGACATCTTATCACAAGAATTTTTTTTTTAATTTTATCATTAAAATATTTCAACAAATAATTATAATTATTACCTTTGTCTTTAAGTACAAAACAGTTGTTCTAAAGACAAACTCAGTTTGACTTTGCGTAGAAAGCTACAAGTGATTGCATCATTGATATGTTAAATATTTTTACATGTCTTGCGGCTACAGAAAGAGTTAATGAAGTGATGCTGGTTTTAAATATAGGGTTTTAATAACACTGATTATTGATGTTTGAATCAAAGTTATCTTTAAAAGTATCTGCTATTTTTAAATACATTACAATCATAATCAAGGCTATTTTACCTGTCATGATCTACAACTAAGAATCGGCCTGTTTTAGCTGTTTTTGGAATTTTAAAATTCAGTATTGTATACTCATTTTTTAAGATATTCTCTCTCTCTTTTTAAGTATACTGAATTTTATTGTTATTATTTAGATTTGCTCTATATTCTTTAAAAAGGAAACAAAACCAAAACATTGCATAGCTTTCTCCATACTGTCATGCAAGAGTTGTCGATAATTCTACATTTCTTGTAATTCTGTTTTATTACTTAATTAGGCTTTGAAAACTGTCATTCCTGGACGTACAACAGTTATTGCGTAATGATTAGTGGGATCAAGATTTGCTAACATTATTTTTAAATGATGGAGATTTTCACATATTGATGTTAATCCATTGTGACAGTTTAATTCAATTTTACTCGTGATTATTAGTTTCAATCATCAAAATAAATACTATATTTATAAATATGTTTTGTTTGTATGTAAAATGAAGAAACATTGTGTTGAAATTATGTTCATTCATTGTTTTCTGCCAAATATTGTTTTATGATAGAGTTTGTTATGATATGTTATATTGTATTTTAAGAACAAATCTTTTTATATGCTGCTATATTAGTTAGTTTTATGCAGTTCACCTTTGATTTTATTAGTTGCCATTTTGAATCGCTTCAGAATATAGCAGTCAATTAGAAATACATGTTAAATTGCCATTAAATTTTTGATTTATAGTTGTGCTTTGGCAATACAAATATTTGCAATTATTTAGTCGAGAAATTCCCTATTCTTTAGAAACGAAGATATCATACACACAAAACATAATTGCATTCCTAATTGCTGCTCAGTATACTTAATATAGTGCTGAATAGTTAATAAAAAAAGCCAATGAAATTTATTTATTATTTTTTTCTCCATACAAAAGCTTATTTTCTTATTACGAGTTGTATGTATTGCAATGAAGACTTCCATGTGGAGTTCAGCTACTGCTGTGAAGTTGCATAAAATGCTTTGTCAGTGTCATATGTAAATAAAAATCTGTGAATATAGATGTTGAAGTGTCGTATTTTACACTTGTGTGAATAAGGCATCGAATTAAAGAGAATTTGAGATAAAATATAGTCTATTGATTCATTTCAACATATTTATGTAAATATCTAAATAAAATAGAAACTCCAATTTTTTTGTACGCTATTGAAATCCAAACTGCAGAATAGATTTTCCTCAAATTTTGCTCATAAATATTTTGAAACATAAGGAA
>BGPR01026714.1:0-20182 GCA_013235015.1 Araneus ventricosus | reverse complement strand
CCCGAATCCATCGTTCACTGAGCTGAAAATCCAGAGTGAAAAAACAACTCTTTCTTTCCTTATCATAGACGGTTATGGGCTGAAAGTCAACACAGCTCTGGCTGGCACGGAGCCAATTGAACGAAAGAAAGATGCTCTGTTTAATATAATTTTTTTCTCACTCTCACACAAGTTGCAATCTCATTGGCTGTTTATGAGTTTCGGTTCGTGTTGAGACGACAGATTCAAGCAAATAATACTATTCTAAAACTTTCAAATTTTTAGAGTATTTCGGTAAAAAATGTATTTAATATGTTTTAGCTTAAAAATAAATTTTCTGTATAAAAGTTGCTTGATATTCATTTTTGAAAGAGTTATCGAGTGAACTGGGCAAGGAGGGAAGTGTATATGTGGAGCTCCGATTACTATTATTTTTTTTCGTCAGAGAAATCGTCACATCAACATCCAGTTTACTTCTTGTTAGTAAAACTAATAGAAAATGTCATATACTGGTTATTTACTGTGTTTGAAAAGCAGGAAATTTCACATCTGGATTTGGAATTAAAGAATTTGGAGATAAAGTAGCTTTTAAAATTGTATTCTCTTGATAAACACTTTTTGCAGTCCCCCTGGTTTCCGAGCTCACGAGCCGCCACTGGTAGGGGGGGGGGGGTAACTCGGTCTCACACCATTACTACATCCCACCGGGAGGCGAGACTGCTTATTTACAAGACAAGATTTTATCCCCATATTTGAGGTGCCCTCTTAAGTGGAAATATATTATCTCAAAGTCAGTTTCCAATAAAATTCAGACATTTTGCTTGAAAACTAATTTAATTGAAATCCGCAGATAAAGAAAATATACAATATATACAATACGCGATCTATCTCTTTATAGTAGCACAAAAATAAATAATAAAATCAGAAAAATATAAAATTGAAATTACAATGACAATATATCTGCAATTAGTTGAGTGAGTTTCAAATTGAAAAATGTCGAAAACTGGTGTCTTATTCATTTGGTAAATATTTGATTTGTAGTAAAACTGAAAAAAATAAGCTAATTTGTGTAGTTCTATATAAAGTCATAAAAGAATTATTAAAGCAAATTTGTTTCATATATTACTGATATTTTCATTGTGTCTTTTGAACTAAATGCAACATTTTATTATCTGTAAACTAATGCAAATATTTGCTTGAATTTTTAAATACAAACTACTCTACAAAGCATGCAAATTTCAAAGGTAAATTCGAACAAATGTTCATAATTTTGTCTACCAACGCAAATATTTAGGTAAAAATTCAGTTTAGAGAAAAATAACATTTTATGATAATATTTTCTTCAAAATAATTGAAATACTGAAGAATTTGCTTTCATTTCACTCTTCTTTGATGAAAGTTAATATCCATCAGAATTTTCAAGCATCTAAACTTTCCAAATTTAATTAAATTATTTTACTTTTTCCTATAATTTTCTGCATTACATATTTTAAGATATTTGAATAAAGGCAAGAATTATATCCTTTGAAATAAAACAGCTGTTTCGAAGTCCATTATATAAACGATAGTAAAATGAGCCTGGAAAGGTTTTGAAAATTTTGCTCTAAAATTGGACAGTAAATTAAAAATAAATTCAAAAATGATTTTACCTTTTAATATGCATTTAAAGATCCGAGAGAAGCTATACAGTTTTATGTGCTTTATTTTTAACTGGATGGAGAAAAATATATTAAAGTTAATAACAATGAAATTCGCGATACTTCGAATTTGCTGCGCCTGTGCCAAAAAACTTTGGTAATCAAAAAGTACGTTATTAAAACCTTTGCGAAGCAAATTTTAATTTTGAAGCCTTCCATCTTTTGGTAATAATTCAGTGAAGCATCTTGCCTTAAGCACTAAAACAAAAATAATACATTGAAGCATTCGCTGTAACTGTCTGTATCTATCTCAGAAAAGAAGATAATTTTTATAATGTTATTTATTTATTACTTTCTCCTAGGCAAGAATAACATTTCGGGAATAATTTCAAAATTTTAAGCATTTATATTTCTATTTATTTTAGTTTCTTTAATTTCTTGTATCCAAAGTACATGAAAAAGGAGCAACAAAAAAAATCGTATTATCAATGGTTTGTGTATGTGAACGTTATAATTAAAAACGCACTAAGCTAAAGACATTTATTTCGGTATGAGATCTTCATCAAGAGAATCCATCCTCTTCGCTACGGTCCTTTTCCCAGCTATCTCTATAGATTCCGGCTTCATCATTCAGATATCTGCACATGCGGGGAAAAGGGAGACCCTCTCCACTACGCAACTTCTTGTCACATGACGTTATCTTATCATTTTACAAAACCAAGTGCAGAAAGCACTCAACTTTGGTGGAAAAGCGTACTTTCAAATAAACTATCAAGAATAAAAATATCTAAACTCATGTCTTTCCTCACTGAAAATGAGAACCTCATAAAACAGCCACCGGACGCAACCAGTTCGTCCGACTCCGACCCAGATTTCTCTCCTTCACCAAGCCCTCAGACTTATGGACTAAGACCCTCTAGAGGTTCAATACCTAGAACCCTAATCAGTCCTCCTACAAGTATATAGATGCAGCGAACTTTTGGGACCTGTCTTAAAATGGTTTTTGCTTCGCGAGTCTTTCTTTTCATATATAAATACACATTTTTGATTGTTTTTATAATTTTCACATGTTTTTCGTCAATGTTAAAACACTGTATGTAACTCTTTTTTTGCTCAATAAAGTTTGTACGCACACTCATCCAAACTGCAAACCGGAGATTTTTGTCTCTGGAGTCAGGGGTGTGTCGTAGTGTAAAGTAAAGGTATGAGATCTTTACACTAAAATTATAGATATATATTGTATTATATAGCCAAATTTTGGACTAAGTCCGGCAAAGGGTAAAATGTCAGTCCATGTGTAATAAGTAAAACACGATAACACAAGAATATAAAAAGTAAAATAAATGAAATTTGGTGCAGATCTTAATCTAAATCTTTATCCAAGTTTGGATAAATCTATCAATGGAAACAGCTCCAGATTATACACTCCAATATTTTCACCTTGCTACGAAGCTATCGTATATTTTGGCAAAAGGCGCTGTATTGTATCAGTATACGAGAAAGTCGAAGGGTGAGCATTCAAGCTGGATTTTACATAGTAAGAATATTTAAAATAAAGAATAATTTAGAGAGAACAAAATCTAAATCAAATAAAAGACTTCGTTTCTCCACAGTTCAAGAATCAATGCTCGTACAAGAGTACCTAAGACCACACACAGAATTCCGAATATCGATACATTATATTAAAATTTCTTAAATAAACTTACTTAATGGAATTTCGTTATTTTGTCATTAAATGTCAATAACTGTCGGCCTGTGTAAGTTCCTACACATATGCAGATTTGAGGGGGCGAAAAAGTTTTTCGAAAAGAAAAGAGAAAAAAAAATCATGCGGAACTTTTCCAGACAGAAATGGGATTCGAAATGTAAAATCTATAAAACGGCATTGTTGTTGTGGTTTAATGGCCCAAAATGTTGCATGAATAAAATGGTAAAAGAATGCCATTCGGTTTCTTTAACTAGAGGGAGTGTTTTCGCACTCCTTTTTGATGTGGTTAAATGACGCATTTTTTGTTTAGCTTTGTTTCGTAGCATTAGTTTAAGCTATTTCTGTATATCTGTAGTAAGTCTAGTACGCGTTTTTGAACCCTTTCATCGATTAGGTCTAAAATGTGACGCAGATCTACAATTCTGATGTCCATGCCATTTGCTGAATTTAATTCATATAGCTTGTTGCGTTTTTGGGTTACCATGTTCACATGCAAATCAATACAAAGAACAGTCAACTAGTTGATGGATTCTATCCAAAATTTGACGATCTGTAATTTTGTTAATAAAACCATATGTCTTATTTCAGTGAACTAGCTTTTAGTGTGAGATATCGTGTTCTTCTTCACACCAACGGACAGACAGTCTTCTTTTAAACGGATATCTTCCAAAATTTGACGCATATCTACAATGCTGATGTCCATGCCATTTGCTGAATTTAATTCTTCTAGCTTGTTGCGTCTTTGAGTTACCGCGTTCAAATGCAAACGAATACACAGAACAATGAACAGTCAACTAGTTGATGGATTCTGTCCAAAATTTAACGATCTGTAATTTTGTTAATAAAACCATACGTCATATTTCAAGCAACTAACTTATAGCGTGAACTATCACCCACATAGCATGGACATTTGCAGCAAATTTGATTTTTCTTGATATTAGCTTGTTATGACAAACTTGATGTGGCAACTTTGCCGCGAACTGCCTGCAAAGTAACAAAGCATAATCGACCAACCCACTTTCAAAACAAGTTTGCTGTGAAGTGTCATGACGAATTTCACACCACGATTGCAAAACAAGTTTGCTGCAAAAATGATAGCACACTTAGAGATAAACTTTTGTCTGTGTTTTAAAAACATCCGACTTTTAATAGTATCTCCTAGACCATCCTTCTTTTTATTAGTTCAATAAATCAATGATAAATTGTGAAAAAACTTTTTTATAAAAAAAAATTTGAAACATTTTCCAACTTTTTACTAAATATAGAACTCACACTTGAAAGAAAACTATATCGCCTTTTTCTTAATGTTGACATTTTAACGTTTATAAACAAAATTAAACCTAAAAAACAGTCAATGTCTGTTGAAAAATAATAGCTTACATTTTGTCTCATTTTTAAAGTAATTACTTTTGAACCCTAATTTGATCATTTATTCTACTAGCAAAACGTAACTATTAGCGAAAATCGCTCTCTCTTTGATTTCAAATCATATTGTCAACACAAAATTTAAAAAATTAATGAAATCAAGAAAAGACTTTAAAATAAACCATATGCTCGATCTATGAGCACAATCTATCTTCTCCTCTCGGAGTCTAACTGGCTGAATGGTTAGGGCAACAGGTTTAGGAAGCGTTGTGTTCGTACTCTGTTTTTGCTATAGTTTACAATGAGTTGCGGCAAGTTCGACTTGTGGTGACTAACTCGTTTGCAATAACTTGTTTCAAACTTCTTTCCAGCTTGCACTCTTGTCGTGTCAAATTTGTTGCAAGCTTGCAGATTTGCAGAACAAGATTGCTGCAACTTTACTGCAAACTAAATTTGCTATCTGGACATGTTCTTCTTCACACTAACGAACAAATAGTCTTCCTTTAAGCGGATATCGTCCAAAATTTGAAGCAGATCCACAATGTTGATGTCCATGCCATTTGCTGAATTTAATTCATCTAGCGTGTTGCGTTTTTGAGTTACCACGTTCAAATGCAAACGAATACACAGAACAATGAACAGTCAACTAGTTGATGGACTCTGTCCAAAATTTAACGATCTGTAATTTTGTTAATAAAACCATACGCCATATTTCAGTCAACTAGCTTGTAGCGTGAGATATCATGTTCTTCACACCAACGGACAGAAATTCTTCCTTTAAACGGATATCGTCCAAACTTTGAAGAAGATCTACAGTTTTGGTGTAGAGATCGCATACCAAATTTCATTTGTTTAGCCCTTTTCTGTTTTTCAATTATCGTGTTCACATAGAGATATAATTATAAATATGCGTTTTCGAGGTGAGGGATGTCTAAAATGTAGAGATGCATCAAAACTTTAAGGTCGACTTTTTTAAAGGCTACAATACCTTCTCTTTGTGTACCTTGTGTGTCCATCCAGGGAGACACTTCAAATACGGGAGTGAGAAGTTGCGGAGATCTCTCTCCGGTTAATAATGTGTACAATAATATTGATGTGGTTGTGTTGGCCACATTTATGATGATGGCACGCACCTCATTCGAGAGGGGTCAGTGTTTGGGGTGATGATGGCTATTTTGTGACTGACCAGAGTACCTGTTTTACTCTTCGTGACGATCTGATCCTTCAGAAACCCTGCATGCCTAGGCTTACTCGGGGTAACTTTTCCCCTGTTGTATAAAGCTGCTATTTTGAGCGTGAGCACAATGCCACTCAGCAAAAAAATTTGTAGCACGTGACCGGTCAGACAAGATGACGGAAATTGTGGACTGTATTCAACTGGCATGAAAATGCACACGATGCTGACAAAAAATCTTCAGCAGCGGAAATTCAAACCAATCGGGTGTGACTTTGACGGTGACGTAGTTCGTCCCAACGGTGACCGAAATCCTGTCCGACCGGTTGTCTCAATGCGTCACGTGCTACAAACTTTTCTGCTGAGTGGCATTGTGCTCACGCTCAAGATAACAGCTCTCCGTGTGATAGCAGCTTAAGTCGTGCACAATAAAGTTAATTGCCCAGTTCTGTAGCATTCAACACCTTGTAGCACTCTACAACAACTATATACGATGGGTAAGAATTGCTATTAACGACTGCAACAATAATGCACTTTCATTTCATTAAGTTTATCCACTTACATTGAATTTTTATGCTCACCCTGGTGGTGATGAAGCATTTTTCTCCTGTCCCATTGAAAATCCCTTTCACGAGCCAGCGATTCCCGATAAAAATTACCAGGCGTCGAGATTGCAGGTCCCCGGGGAGCACCGGGAGTCGCGCTCGGAATTAAAAATATTCCCTCCTCCCCTCTTGCCTCTTGGGGGAGAGGAGGTGCAGTACTGATAAGTTCTTCGGGCCAAACGACAGCTTTAATGGGACGGAAAACCGATCGATGCAACTTTTCACTGGAGGAAAAAGACACCGTCTTTTAAAAAAATAATAAAAGATCCGAAAAAACCCACTCATAAAATTAAAATCTTTTCCACTGGAGAATCTGTTTGTTAATTAGGCATATTTCGAGAAGTTTTTATGGGGGGATCCTTTTTTTTCAAAATGGGGAATTGTGGTCGAGTTGAAATGTTAATTGGGAGTGACGGTGTTTGGCAGCTTCGCACTGGGGTAATCAGATTAGAGTTGTTTAAGTGGATTGCCCAGTAGGTTTGGCAGCTGTCAAGGGATGGGCTAGTGTGTTGATTTAACGCAGCTTCTTACTCCGGTTAATAATGTGTGGTGTTTGAAGTGGGCTAATTTTTATAGAGATATTTATTTAGGGCTGTGATTGGCGAAAGTTGTAATTGGGGGCGAATGTGTGCTTGACTTTATTGATTGTGTGATGTAATTAGCACTAATTAAAAAGACCCGCGGAAGATATGAGTTGCAGTTTAAGTAGCTGAGTTAGAAAATGACTAGAACTTATAATCCATTCTTTGAATTTAAAACAATTTCGATTTACTTGTAAAGAAATTTAGCAAAATGAAGATTAAAAGGACGAGATATAAATTTAAATAAGTTACTATATTTCGAGCAAAACTGAGTTTCATTTCTCCTTATTTGTTTGCTTGTTTGACATGACTATTCTAATTACTCCAGCAAAGTATCCCGCGATATACGCGGATGATAAGTTAGTCTATTTTTGGCCGCGTGCAGCGCAATAAATTCACAATTCTTAAATTGCAAGTAGTTATTTAACAAGTCGGTACTGATTCTTTCGAATGCATTTGCCTCCCCAAACCTACATTTCCATCTTAATATTTGAAAATATTTCAAAATACGACAGCATCTAAGGGATAATTTCTCTTTATTCAGTTTTTGCAACTTTATTTTCCAACTGAACGAGCATTATTTTTTTAGAACTCCACTATAGTAAGACGAGTTATATTTTAACTAATGTTGGTGGTGCAGAGTGTGGCAGCAGTTACTTACGATGATATAACAAGGAGCCACAATTTTGAGAAGACTAATTAATTTTATTAAAAACATTTAAAACTGATAAATGAACTCAACTCGAGTTCATAAAGAAAACATATCATAATAATACATACATAATCATCATGATAACTCATCATAATCAGACATCACTCCAATTCTGCTATATATACTTATGCAATAATTAAACATTCCCATCTTTGGAATGACGTCATAACAAATCAAGAACCGAGGTTCAAATCCTCTTCTTCACCAAAAGCAGATAAATCGAACATTATGCAAATGTGAAGAACAGAAATTGAAGTTTCGTCCAACAACTAAATTAGTAAATTTTCCCTTGCATTCTTTCACATAATTAGTGTTAATTATCTCTAATACCATTGCATAAGATGTTCTCATTAATATACATATTACTCATTTAATAACCAGAACTTTGACCTTTTCGTTGTTACCAGCTTGTCCGATGCCGTCAGACCCAAGTGTAAACGAACTGCTATGTGTGGCTTGATTTTACAGCATTGGTGCATCTGTAATATTTGCATTTTGGAAACTCAAGTTGTACGACAGAACGCCGCCCCATGCCCCCTTGCCTGATGCCATTAAAGTTGTACGACAGAGAAATCATCTACCAGGCATGGTATGTTCCGATACCGAGGAACCTAATCAAATATATTTTCACTACTGAAGAAAAATATAGGTCACCGATATACATAATTGATCTTAATGCTCAGCAATTATGTTGCTGTTCGATCTATTGTATATAATTTTAAAGAATAACAAAACCCCTTCACATCCAATGACGTATCTGATTCGTGCTTCGAATTGCAGGACTTGCGATATTTAAATCTGTAAATAAGTCAAAGTAGCAATTGATTTAAAAAACAAATCACCCTCGAACACGCTCAAACAACACTGATGTCCTGTTATAATTAATCGTTATTTTTCTTATATATATGTGAAGCATCTTTATTAAAGGTGAAATGTAGAGTATCCGAGTCAAGGAAAAGACTTTAGTTGATTCCATCTTTTTTCATTCAATCATTAAGATAGGTTATCTTAAAATAGGTAAAGAGATCATTTTATACGTAGCTCCATGACCAGGATTAAAGAGGTTACGCCCGAGCGGCGTGCTGTTGTTGTTAGCTTACATGCTTGAATCAAAAAGGGCAGTTAACAACGCGCAGTGAGTTTATATACGGCAAAAAGGGGATTTTCCCGGAAGACTCGTAACTCGAAAGTCGTAGTGCGCTTATTACGATGGAAGTAAAAGTAATTAAAAATGAGGGGTTGTTAAAAATTATTTAAGAAAGTTAAAAACTTAAAATATCACATATATTTGTTATTTTATGTTGTTATATTGTTATCAATAATTTAGACAGTACGAAATACCCATTGATATAAAGGTGTACTTTGTGTTCTGATGTGGATTGAAATAGCAATAAATATCCCAAGTGGAAAGGTCATCTAATTAAGAATTACATAAATTTGTAAGTCAAAAGGTTAATTATGATGCTAGGTTGTTTTTCAAATGAAAACTGCAAGGTGCAAATATTTATTACATCTAAGGAAATATCTTAAAATCCACTCTAATATTGATGTAACTAATTTGATTTAAACATTCTCAAAGTCAAATTAGTTATCTTATCTCAGAGTCATATTCGAATTGACTAAATTCAGCTTGACGGTGTTACAGAATTGAAAAGGTATAATGTCCCTTGTAATACGACTTCAATCATCCCAGTGGTTTACAATATACTTTGTCGCTTCTACCTTGAGTGAAAGTCTATTCTATTTATATATCTGGGCAAAGCGCTTATTAACAAGAGAGAAACGCATGTCATCGAGCCATACAACCCACACTATTCCTTATAAAATGGTTAACTCACTCTTCCTACTTGTCGAGGGCTCCTGTCCATCAGTGCAAAGTGTTAATGTTTTGAATACTCCAAACACAACAAGCGTTCAGTAAATCATAAATATCATTACAAGTTTCAAAGTCGCAGTATCAGATTGGAATGTGATCTAATAAAGTGATTTACTAACCAGGCCCTGGGCTAGAGTAATTTGGCGCCCCATCGAAACCATAACTAGGAATTGGAGAACCTTTGACCCAACGAAAATGGCTACCTAATAAATAATTGAAGTGAATAAAAGTCACCTGTTCTCTGATTAAAACATTAAAATGTTGGAAATCAGCGCCTTTTCAAAATAGGAGTTTGCAAGCCAGTTTCCTTAATATAGGTAATATGTATTAAACTCATAATTTAGGATTTCCTCACCGATTGATGAATATTTTTAATATGTTGAACTTTGATTGTATTTGAATTTTGTTGAAAATTGAATTTTATGTATTGTTACGAACATGGAAAGTCGCTTCCCAGCAATGTTAGTCTTATGGTTGGGAAGACAGTTTTACTGGGGTAAGTATGGTATGACTGGCAGTAACCAGGCCTGGACCCCTTACCTTGGCGACCATCTTAGTGACGAAATGTGGGATCTCAAAGGTGCTGGAATTTTCTTGATATCTCTGTTAGGGGAAGAGATACCAGATTTTTCCCGAAAATTCCCTGTGACGTAACGGCCTGCTGGGGAGACTATATAATGAGCGTGCTTGGATTACGGAGCAGTGAATGTTGATCGACTTGAGCGTGTTGATCGACTGAGATCGCCTTTGGAATGCGAATCCCTTCTTGGAGTTTTATACGCTGCGCTAGCTAGTAAGCTGTTAGATACCGAGCGGTATTGAGTAGTAGTGTGTTGATCGATTGAAACGACTTTGGAGTTTCGTCTGCAGTGCGAGCTGGAAAGCCGGTGAGCTGAGCGCTATTGAAAGTGCTGTTGCTGTCATTATTAGTGATTTGCTGACTGTGAATCCAAAAGTGCTGTTACTGTTATTACTAGTGAATTGCTGTCTGTTTGTGTTGCTAATCTGTACAAGAGTTATTGTTCCTGTTACCTGTGCTACGTGTTTTCCCTCCATATTTGAGAATAAACCTTATTCTCCATTATCCTGCGTGTTGGACTGTTTACGCCATACACCCACAGAACGATTTTCGTAACAGTATTATTACAAAACTAATGAGTGTCTAGTTATAAGCCCTAATCAATTTTTTACTTTTAATGTATTTAAAATTGTATTTAAATAAATGGTAGGTTCAAAATTAAACTAAAATCAGTATCTAAAATTTTTAGATGCTTTTTCATCATTGACGCCGATAGGCCTAATTAGCCCATTAAATAACGTGGCCCTGGCTCTATCAGAAGAGAATTGTACCAAAACTTGTATGTGAAGGTGCAAATTTTTAAAAGATGTTTTGCTTTGCATTTACTACCATAAAACAGAATAATATAAATGTGTTACCGATTATAAAAATCTTGCTGAGAAAATTATCACTGAAATCGTATGATTTATTTTGTGACCGATAAATGGAAAAATTTCTAAAAGTAAATTTCGTACGCTGAACTTTCTATAGATGACAAGGCACACAATAAAAGCTCTTAAAATGTATGGCATTAGGAATCAGCGAAAGTAATTTTTCTCAGAAAAGAGATATTTCACTGCATTTACATTAATCTTATACCAATTTTCTTGGAATCATTTATCAATTTTGGCAATTGAAGAAGCTTAACTGCTTATTTTATAGCAATGAATGAAAAGTACTAACGATTGTCTAATGGATGACTGTTGCAAATGTTTAAAGCTGCCAATAGTATTATCACGGAGAAAATTTACTATTTATTAAGATAATGATAGCTTTTAATATTGTATACATTTTTCTCGAAAAATGATAGATTTAATACGTTTAAAGAAATTTTTTTTCAAACGATTACATTTTATAACAGAAATTACCCAACTGACATAGTTTCCAGTAATTTATATGCATTTACTTGCTTTTTAAATGTCACCATTTAGTTCTGTATTAAAAGATTATCTCTACTAATAATAAAGGAGAATGTGTGTATGTGTTGGCGCTCTGCGGGCCACCCCGCTCGAGCTAGATATACGAAATTTGGTACAGACATACTTTGGAGGGTGGGAATGTGGACCTCGGAACCCTTTTAGAAATCTTAATTTGAAGTTTAATTAATTAAAAATTAAGCGACATTTCGGTGTTTATCCTTAATAACTTTCAAAATATTAAAGCACAAAAAGTATTTTTACATCACCTGAAAGTGCAAACCTTCTCAATGATATCAATTAAGTTGTACGACTTTTTCTCTAATTTTAATAAATTTAAAAAAAATATTTTTTGGCATAATTTACTATACTTTTAATTGTTGCAACGCAAATCAAACCGTTTTCATTGTTTAAACAAATATTTATTTGCGTGCTTCTCTTCCATTGTTGAAAGCTAAGGTAATATATTTTTTAATATTTAATGCTTTAATCGGCATATATTCATTCAGCTAACATGCTGCTGGAAGTAAAATGTGCCGCGCCATTTTCAAGTTAAAATCAAATGCAGATTTTCAAGAGGAATAAGAGTGTGAAGATGATGCCATTGTATGATACATGACACAGACAGTTACTGGACTCCATTAAGTACGTTCATGCAGACAACGAACAGAATGGATGGAAAGCTACTGAAAGAACATGAGTTAAATGTCTATCACGATTTGGAATTTAAAATTACTTTGTTAAGGGAACCATGAATATCAAATTATATTCAAGAGATTCAATTAAAATTATATTCCTGGCGAACAGGCTGGTCGCCGAAAGCGGCTAGTATTATATAAAAGGGAACTTGGCTTATTTAAATTTTTTTCGTGTTCTTCGAATTTCCTGTTAAAATAATATTAAGACAACTCTGTTCCTGCTAATACAATGTTTATAATCGGAATTTATTTTGGATAATTCGAAGCAAAAATAAATAAATAAAAATTTGTGATTTTTTTTCATCAGAGAAACGTTCCTACCTTGAACTTTTAAGTGAATAAATCTTTAAGGCCTTTAATTCACTTGAGGATTTTATTATTGCACAATGCATTCAATAAAAAAGCAATAAAAATTTCTCAGTTTAAAAAAAATCTTAATTGCATTCTTAAACAAATTGAATGTGAATTGTGCTGCCTGTTTGGAAATTTTATTGTACAACTGTTGTATTCAATATTCAAAGTAGTGTATGCTATTTATTTATTAAAATTATTTATTTATGGAAATTAATGTTTATAAAACCATTAAATTTTTTAATTTAATTATCACTCAATTAAAATTACTGTTTATTTATTTTATTATTATTTATTAAAACTGTCAAATTTGAATAATAAATCTTCACAGCCATTTTTAATTTAAAAATTGTCGTTTTGGATAAATCGAATTTTTATCATGGTCTCATCATCATCGAATTAGCGAAGTTCCAATATACCTTATTTTGGTTCTAATTATTTGTCTTTCGATTTATTTTCATGTCTTCGGCCCGGGGCCCCCCCCCCACATACACAGATTGAGAATCACTGCCTTTCTTTCCCGCCGTATCTTTAGAAAGGAATACAACTTGATAGACGACTTTTAAATCCTGAAAAATCTGAAGGAATTTATCTTATATTCCCATACATTTCAGCCAATAACCTTTCTTTTCTTCTACATGTCTACTGAGAATTGAACCAATCAAAAGTTTCATAGTTCTTCCCTCCCGCCGAAAGTCAGACAGCTGGTCAGAAGGTCCCACCTGACACGAGTCAACCACTCTGAACGGTGAGGGGATATCGGGGTCTTCGCTGGTAACATTTCGATAACGGCCTCTACACCCTTGAGATGGTTTTATCTACGAGTTACACACACCACTTACTTAAGGTTTCTCGGTACGTCCTCTGAACATCCTGGCACTTGGGTGCAGGTGGAGATACTGCAAGCTGCTGCCATTGGAACGGAAGAGAATTGTTAGTGATGTTTGGGACCCAAATTGTGCAGGACTGACTTGACTGGTCTTCAGTTAAGGAGGGTTGGAAGTATCGGGAAAATGCAGCTGTCACAGAGGAGAATTTCTGGGTCGAAGTGATTTATTACTCTGATAGATTTCCTCTTGGCGTAAGTGTTTGGTAACAAACGGAAGATATGCTCTACAGAATTATTGCCGGTAACAACTGAAGTTAACAGTCCGACGAAATATAAGCCATGTACCAGCACACACAGTTAAGCAGTCCTAAGTCAAATTCTAGTAAATTTAAAAGAAACTGGCATATTCAGGTGCAAACACTTATTTGACATTCTTTGCGATAGAACTCTATATTAAAAAGTAGAGTGGTTTCATACCATGGAGATCTTTCAGCAGTCGACACATTTCATTCTAGAAATTCATATTCTTTAATTCACTAATGGGCATCGTGGGTAAGTGGATGAGAAGCCGCCGGATACGTAAGTGGGTTCTCGCTTCCTTTGTGGTATAGTAAAGTTGTGGGGTTGAGTTATCTGCATTTCGTTGACAGACGTACCTACTGCGGGAGGAGTTAGGGCGTGTCTGGTGATGATGGTTATTAGAACTCCACTCTCAGTTCCCGATTGATGTCGTGACAACCTCATTCATACTTCCTCTAACACTACCTAGGTAGCACATAATATTGTCTAATATCATAAAATTAGCAAAAGTAATATTGTACAATAATTTTGCAGACAGTGTAAAACGCAAGACTTTTTCAATATTGCATTTTTTTTTCATAATATTGGATAATGTCATATACTGTATAGTATTATACCATATTAAATAATATTGTGCTATACTGAATAATATTATATAATATTGAATAATATTATATAATATTATATAATATAACAATATACTGAATATTTTAAAAATACATTTTAGAAGCATGGAAAAATATAATCACTTAATTCCTAAGTGCTGAACTTCTGGGTAACACTTTGTCATTTTTTGAACACCTCTACTTACAGCGAGCTTTGAACCTGGGACCTTTTGCTTACCAAACCGGCACCTTACCACTGGACCAGCGAGACTTGGATCAGAAAACGTAAATGATGATAATAAAATGAAACTTCACCTTAAAATATTGAACAATGCTGATAAATGCAAGAATTAAAATATTGTACCCATTGTATTGTATAGTATGATATAATATTCAGCATCTTAAAGAATAATTATTTCAGTGGAGTTTTTGAAATAAAACCTCCAATCGAGTGACATCCCGAGTTAAAATGAGGATTTTTATAGAAAGCATTGTTTCTATAGTATTTGTGCAAATTTAGTATCTCGGAAATACTGATACATAGAAGACTTTGTTACGGTATTCGGTGTTCTTAATATTGTATAACATTGTGCAAATATTATATGATACTTCTGTGCTACTGGGGTACGGTAGGGCGGGGGGAGCTCGCTTTTGGTAGGCTAATTCCCGAGTGATCTCAGGGAAGGGGCACCTCGAGTACGTGAACGGAAAGTCACTAGATAAGTAATCGCCTTCTCGCTTCCCCTGCCGGTATAGCAATGGTGGTACGGTTGGCTGGCCACATTTCCGATGACAGGGCGTACCTCCTCCTGGTGGGGTTTGTCGATGGACGATGATGGCCATTAGGTAAGAATCTAAAGTCCCCGTGTTAATGTCGCGACGGCTCAGTCATTCAGTTACCCGGATGCTAAGGCAGGGCGGTGTGTATCATTTGTGGTAATTAGCCTTTTGTAGCTTTCTACTTATTACCAATTTGAGCTGCTAATAACTATAGTATAAAAATGTTCTGGAAATGGAAATAAACAGCATTTGTATGAGTTATGAATAAGATTATATGAGTTATTTCTATAATAAACTCTTTAGATATGGCATTTAAAAACGTTTGTATTTGGATTCAAATTCTAATGTTAGAAGTCGGTACATATGGCAAAATGAAACGTGTTTGATTACATATCTACTCTTAATTATGAAATATAATTTTATTTTCCGACACTCTCCTGACATGACTGCTTGTATAAATCTGAAAACATAAAAATAGCTTCTTCTATTATGAGTAGACACAAATTCCTCTTAAGGGGGCACCTCAAATATGGGGATGAAAACCTGCCATATAAGTAAGCAGAGTCTCGTTTCCCGGTGGGATATAGTAATGGTGTGGGTTCAGTTACCCCTACCGATGACAGGTTGTACCTTTGTCTTAGGGGTCGTCGCATGAGCTGTTTATAATGGGGACTACAATGCGTGGGCCTCAGTGCCCGATTAATTGTCGTGGCGGCCGGATTATTCATGTTTTTCCCGCGCGCTACAGCTGGACGGAAGTAGCTCGTTTATTGTTTATGGTTATGAGTGGACCCAATAAAACGATTAATCGCATATATGTATAAAATATAAGCTAGCGCAAAATGGCCCTACTTTAGGAAATATAAACGAATAATTGTTAAGACTAATAATGTACAATTTATTTCTGTTTTATACCATTCTCGTCAAGCAAAGCACTGTTTTAATATAACTGCTTGGCAAGAGACTTAAATACAGGGATAGAAAAAAATTATCCCATGAGTATGGTAGTTTCATAAGTCTTCTGAAAAGAGTATACGTGTCTTGTGTAATGTCATCTGCTATAGATGAGGTACCAAATAAACCTTTGGGATATTTCAACAAAACTTGGAATTGTATGCGCATTAATAACTATTTTAACTAGAATTGGAAATTTCTTTTTAGGCAAAACGCATACTATATTTAGAAAAATCCAAAAGATGTTTTCAAAGTCGTTGTTACGATTTCTAAATATTGCCTTAGCTTAAACATTTAATCAGAAACAAATTCAGACAGATCTTATTCTGAGCAGGTTTACGAACATTTTTATTTTTACATCTGAGGACGAATAGCAACATAAAAATTGATACAGAGTATATCATTACACATATCATAGCGATAGCTCATAATATTAACGCCATAGTGATAGTCATTAGTCAAGTACCTTAACGCAGCTTAGCGATCTCAAATTACAGCAATCTTAACATAAATAAAAGTCATTGTGGGTATTATGTGGGTATGTTCCACATCTCCTCCTAAGCTACTGCAGTAATTTCAACCAAACTTTGCACACTTATTATTTCAGACAAGAGGAAGATTATTGCCAACTTTTCGAAGTCCGAAAGTTAATTAAACAGTCAGTTAATTAGAAATTAACCGAAATCGTTTTTACGTATTAACTTAGGAGAAAATTTTCTCCCCAGAAATATTTTTATACCATCTTAAAGTTCAAAATTTTGCCTTTTCAATTGTATGAATTTTATATCTGTGAAATGCTTCCTTCAACTTTTAATAATTTTTCAAAATTTAATTAATAAATTATTACAGCAGACGATTCTTAAATAAAGCAAATTTAATGATACTTCTTTGCTAGGCAACGGTGAGACTTTGAACAAATTTCTTTTTATTTCTTAAATATTTTAAAAAGAAGTGAAAGATCACTGTCAGCTTTAAAACATCCAAAAGTTAACTAAATTTTTTAAAATTAAAAATTAAGCAAGATTTTGCGAGGATTTTTTGTGATATATTTCGAAACTGTTATGTTACAATAACTATTTTTATACTATATTAAAGTTTAAAAAATAGCTTTTCAGGGACACAAATGTTCAAAATTGTTGCGCTCATTTGAATAATTCAATAATTCAATAAAAAATTCAATTGTGTATAAAATTCACAATTTGTAGCAATGTATTTTGTATTGTTAAAGAACAAGAATACGTATGAAGAGCTGTTGCCTAGAACATAATAAACAAAATTCTGGAAGAATACTAAAGAAAAGTTTAAAAGCAGACGATTCATAATTTATATCGGAAACAACTATTGATCTAGTTTATTTTGACGCTTTTTATGAATGAAAATTTGACTATTTAATGAATTTACCCAAAACATTCGTCAAAATCCTTCTTATACTTCACTATTTATGAACGAAATTTGAAGTAAAAACGTTTCAGATGATAAAGGAATTTTTGTATTATAATTTTCTATACAAAAATAGTTTTTCCTTAAAAATATTAGACATAAAAGTGTTTTAATCCCGAGCAACGCCGGGCATAACAGCTAGTAGTAATATATAGAGAGCACTTCCATTACACACATGAGCAGCAAACAACAGCGCCCGCAGCGACATCTTTGATATATAATTAAGGCTTAGTTGCAACAGGCGTTATTGCGAATACGTTCTTCTTGAACTGCAAACCAACTAATATATAAATACTACATGACTGTTTAAAAAAACGAATGAAACTTTCGTTTTATTGTTGTTTAATACGAAATCATTTCTTGAGCATAAATAATAACTAAACGATTTCTTTTTTCGATTTTGGTAAGTTTTATACAATATATGTTCATATAAAATTACTGAACTAAAAGAGGTTACTTAAAGCAAAATTTGGGTGTAATCAGAAAAAAAGAAGAAAGAGAAAACACTCAAAATGATAAGAGCGAAGTCCTCTTATCATGCGCATATAGGTCCTTCATATGGTTGTTTCCGGGGTGAGTGATGGGGATGAGATAAGAGATTACTGAAAATCTCATTACTTTCCTGTTGATCTTCTGGTATATTTATTTCCGAGATAAAAATGGATCGGCTATGTCAACATCCTGAAATGGACATACAGGGACCGATATAAATTTATAAAGAGTGGCGACTGCACAAAGCTGCTCACATGTACCTTGCCACTAAAGAACTATCTTGAGAATGGAATTATGAATTTCCTGAAAGATGGTAAAAGGTAATAGAACAAAATGGGAATTACATTATTCAACGAAGTTTTTATCCACATGAGATAAGTATTGTTCATTTACACAGATTAACCCCGTAAAAGTGTAGTTTTTGTACCATCCGATTCGATGACCCGCGCTGTTTTGGGGATGTGTTGTCGGATTGATTCGACTACATGTCCAAAGAACACTTGAGTTGTTAATGGATTACCGGTCATTTTTATATCGAGTTATAACTTATAATCTAAAATTAAGTCTTCATATAAGTTTAAAAACGACATAATTCGATGCACCCGTGGAGCTCGGGCAAAACTGTTAAATGGTTTAAATAGATGAAGTATTCTCCCACTGACTTTTCGTGTACTTAGGAATAAGTATAGTTGCAAACCAACTATACCACCTTTGGCGTTATCATCGTAATAACACTTCTTGCAGTAAGAGACAAGGGAGTCATACTACCCTACATGGGGCGGGGGGATAAGCAGAGCCATGGAGTGAAATCATAATTACCTACCAGTCATGATCTCGGCACGCGCTATTTAGTCGGGGCTATTTTGGCACGGGCTATTTTTCCTTGGGCTACTTCGTCGGGTCTCTTATGGCTTGGGCTATTTTGACGGAGTACCCCTACCAGTATATAATTTATATAAAAGTTCATAAACAACGGTAACAAATTATTACCACAACATTTGCAGCTTCGTTTTTTTGTGTTATATTAACATCCTGTTTTGAAGCAACAAGATTGATAGTTAAGCGGCCTATGTCGCGGTTCTGGACCGTTGTCAGATAAGGAAGATCATATTTCAGGGACAACAACCCCCTCTGAAAATTTATTGTTACGAAAGGTCTCTCTGTGGTGTATGATGTAAACAGTCCAACACGCAGGATAATGGAGAATGAAGGTTTATTTACAAATATGCAGGAAAACACGTAGCACAGGTACAGGAAACAAAGGTCCTTGCACAGATTACCAATGCAAATAGACAACAATTCACAGGTAATGACAGTTCAGCACTTTGATATCTAACAACACAAACAGTCAGCAAAGAACTAGTAACGACAATAACAGCTCAGCTCACCAGCCGATTAGCTCACACAGCGGATAGAACTCCGAAGACGTTCACGCTTCAAAGCGAAGTAACCAGTCGATGAAAGACCAAAGACGCTCCGTGATCCAAACGCGGTCTTATATACTCTCCCCGATAGGCCGTGGCGTCACACAGAATTTTCAGGAAAAACCTGGATCTCGGCCCCTAATAGAAATATCGAGAAAAGGGTTGCATTTTCGGGAATAATCTATTTGTCGCCAAGGTCGCCAAAATGGTCGCCAAGGTCATGCGTGCCATAAGAGTCGCTGAGGTCACTCCATGCTTCACCTTGTAAAACTCTCTTCCCAACCATAAGACTTGCATTGCTGGGAAGCGACTTTCCATGACTGTAACATTATACACCACATCGGCGAGTGGACGTTTGAATTCCGACGTCATATTTAACGTGTATCATACTCATATGCAAGCCATATCTTTGAGTGAAATTGGGGTTCGAATCGGGAACCCACTCATTTTGAAGCCGAGACCATTCCATTAGGCCGCGACACTCCCCTCCAAAGCTGAAAGATAAAATGTGTGTACCATCTATACCACCTTCGGTATTACACTTACCCGTCGCGCATCTTCTGAAGCCAAGACCATTCTATTAGGGCAACGTGCCGTGACCTTCGAGATGCCGTGACCTTTCTCATTCCCGTGGGCCACGACCGTGCTCGGCCCCAAGTACCTGGAAAATAAAATTTGTGCACCATTTAGGCCACCTT